>ML251988.1:246903-280192 GCA_005239495.1 Nicotiana undulata
TCCCCACTCCCGTCCCCATTAAAACTAATCCCCCCCCCCCCCCCCCCCCCGCCCAGTTAAAAAAACAACAGGGGTCCCTCCCTCATTTTAAGCAAAAAAGCTCGATTGAAGCCCACCGGTCCCACAAAAAATGTAGATTCTCGGTCGCACGTCCTAGCTAAGGCATTATCTCAGAGTGGGTTGCTTGTTTCGGCTCCAAATCACCAAATCTTCAATTTTTCAAAAACTTTAAATCGAGGTATTCCGACTTAGTTTTTGTTAAAACTCATATAAAAAATGCATATTAGTTATTTTTAATGTGCTCTATGTTATTTTGTGATTGTTTTCGTGATTGTTTTGTGATTAAATTTATTTGTTATTTTTATCCGATTTAGATTATTTATTTGCTTAGAAACTAGTAAAATCGATAAATTGTTACTTTAGTTCCCTATAGTGGTATCTTGTGGCCTAATGTAGTGCTCGTAGTTGTAATGTAGTGCCCTTTTAGCGTAGTAAAATATAGTTCCCTTTAGCGTAGTATCCTTATAGTTATTGAAATTAATCATTTAAGTATCTCTTATACCCAAAAATACGTCAAAAAAGCCGATAGTTCAAACACAAACTCTCTCCAATTCTAGTCAACAAATGTAAGAAAATAACATGAGAAAACAACAATATTTGTCAAACTAAGTATTGTCATATGAATATTTAATAATTAAATCATGTATATTTACGAAAATTAATTATTTATTCTATTATAGTAAAAAATAAGTGAGTAACAAACAAAAATATAAAATAATAAAACTAACATATGAAATAATAAAACTAACATATACAATAACAAACTAACATATAAAAAAAATTAAGATATAAAATAACAGACCTGTTGAGTGATAAATCGGAAACATTTTCTCATCATGAACACAAGAATTCAGGATACATTGGTGCTACTGAGCCTCAAATATTGAGTCCGGAACCAAAATGTGTATTTAATAATTAAATCATGTATAATTATAAAAATTAATTATTTAATTTTATTATAATCAAAAATAGATGAGTAAACAACAAACATATAAAATAATAAACTAACATATTAAAGTAACATATAAAATATAAAATTATAATATTAAAAATGTATCAACCTAATTAACAGTATAGTAACAATAACATATAAAATTATTAAATTGAAGGTATTGCAATATAATTAAGCAATGAAAAAAAATAATGTAATTAATATTGTTCAATTTACAGTAGTCGTCATGGAGGTTCCGCCTTTGCATCCCCGACCTGCCTCGCTAGAGCTACTATTGCTACAGGCCGAGCATATGTCTTCCTACATATGGAAGGAACAGTTACTGGCCCAGACGTTCCACGCCGGGAGAGTAGATGATATGTGGGACTTTCTTAGGGCCCACCATCTCCATCCCTATATAGTCAGACGCCTCCAGGATACAGGTTTTTATAGGATTGTGGAGATCGGCCGACTGCAGCTGAATTGGTTGTTGATCACGGCTGTGATAGAGCGGTGGCGACCGGAGAGCACACATTCCATTTTCCCATTGGCGAGGCCACTATCACGTTTCAGGATGTGGAGGTCCTGTATGGGTTGCCCCTTGATGGACAACCTGTTGCTTTGCTGAATGTTATCATAGAGTATACGGATTTGCAGTAGCTGGAGATGCTACAACGGCTCACTGATTTCCAGCCATTGAATGAGATTGCTTTGATTGGGGATAGTCGTCTGCAGTTGACGCCCGTCCAGCAGCATTTGGAGGCGATGCACGCTGACATCACATATGAAACACCGGAGCTTCATATTCATCGGCACACGAGGTTGCTGTTGCTGCTTATGTTTGGAGGGGTTTTATTCCCGAACACTTCGGGGAACCTAGTCAGCTTGAGATTTATTCATCATCTTGAGCGGCTAGATGATTACATCATTACAACTGGGGTGTTGTTGTTCTCGGTTACTTGTACATGCAGATGTGCCGGGCGAGCATGGGCACCGAACGAGGCATTGCAGGATTTTTTCCGCTGCCGCAGGTGAAAGAATAGTCGAATACTCTCTTCATTATAACATACCTAGTAAAAATATACCTTAAAATTTACGTCCACGTTGTATATTAGGTTTGGGCCTAGGAATTGTTCCTGTAGTAGCACCCTTAGCTCCGGATGCACCACCTTCGTTTCTCCCTTTAGATAGGAGATGGGTTGATAGGCGAGGATAGGACAGGAGTACGAGGCTCGACATAATCTCCCCTATTGCAGGGATTTGTTGGATTTGCTGGAGGGCACACAGGTAAATGTATACCTACATTTACTTGGCATGGATTTATATGTGTTGCGTATACTCATGTTTCTTGTTTTTATTTAATAGTTCATTTGGAGGCCATACAGCGACGAGCTAATAGCTGGTTTGCCCGATTATTGCTCGACCGGCCAAATTATGTGGAGCTCTTCCGTCCCATTGATGTGTCTCAATTTTCGAGCATCATGCTACCGAGCGAGTACTTTTCCAGTTTGGTCGACTGTAGCTTGTACCTCCACCGTCTTCTTGGAATATGACACACTACCAGCGGGATGATCATTCTAGGGTGGACCAAACATATGTGGCATGGATAGAGACGCAAATCGATACTGGGGACCAGCGACATAACCTGATTCTTCCCCCCTCCACTTGACCGTCGGATGGTGAGCATGAGTATATGGGCTGGTACTGCAGCGTTACCCGACTTTTCATCGGGAATCCCGTTTATCACGATGGCGGTCGGTACATTCCATACGCTGGAAGGCTGTACATTCCACGCCGGGAGGCACGAGGCACTGGTATGTTATTTGATATACTTACTTATAACGTTAACCTAGCGTTCTTCAATTTATATTTTACATGTTGTGCAGGCTATTGGCCTACATCTGTTCCACCAGTTAGGATAGCAGATGCAGCAGCATACCGGCGGGGGAGCAGTGTGGCTTCCTAGACTTTGAGGTGAGCCCGAGATGATGAGTGATTAGGATACGAGGCTGAATATACGGAGCCAAAGTAGTACCATCGTGGGCCAGCAGTGAATCTAGAACGTGATCGACGTGGCAGGCGTGCTTAGAGAGGTAGGGATGTCCTAGGTTGTAGGGGTGTCCCATGAGGTCGTGGGGGCCGGCGATGAGGTGGTCCCTAATAAGGGGGTGTTGAGGAACCTGTTGAGGATGTTGGAGTTGATCAGCCGGGTGACCTCCATGTTCAAGACCATGCTCCTAGTGATATGCCACCGTGGTCCAGCAATGGATCTGGAACGTGGTCGACGTGGCAGGCGTGCCCAGAGAGGTAGGGATGTCCCACGAGGTCGTGGGGGTCGGCGAGGAGGTGGTCTTCAGCAAGGGGGCATTGAGTCACCTGTTGAGGATGTTGGAGTTGATCAGTCGGGTGTCCTCCATGAGCCAGACCATGCTCCTAGTGATATGTCGTCATTCAGCCTTCATCTTACTCTAGGGACTTCGTATGTGACCTCATCAGATCCATTGTTGATCGTAGGAATGACCATTACGCGAGAGGATTGGGATCAGTATTTTCCTGTTCCTCCAGACCCATCGACTGTTGCTGGTGATCTTCTGACACGAGATGTGGATAGTGGCGCCAGCTAGTTATGGCTCATAATCGAGGGATGCTAAGTATCTTCACAGGTGCAAGTTTGTTTGTATTACTATTATTTATTTATTTATCTCATTGATTAGTCATAAATATCTAAAAAAAATTAAGGCATCATCCTCTCCTGTCACGGAGGCTACTTTGTGCGATACTGACATGGCTGCGCGGATGACTATTTCAGGAGCCCGACGAGACCTTGGTAAGACAATTTAAATTCTTGTGACTTAACACATACTTTACTAATATATATTTCATATACTAAAATATCTTATTATTTTGTAGGTTATTGTTGGACCGACGGCCCCTTCTACCGAGCATGCCAGCCCTACTGACGATTATCCTGCAGCGCATCCTCTGATAAATTGGTGACGTGATGAGGATGATCCTGATAGTGTAGCCAGGCGGGATGGGATGCGCCTCAGGCCAACGACTGCTTTAATGCATACAGGATGTGGGACACATTGACTTTTATTTTATTTTATGTACATATGAAATTCAGTAAATAATAGCAATAATTTTTACTGTGTATATTATATGAGCATTATGTTTTTATTTCTCGGGTTCTTCGTTATTTAGTACTACAACACAAACACAAACATAGCAACTTAACATAATTTAAATTCAGTACAACTAATAAAATATACATGATACGGAAAACATAAAGATAAAATACAACACTCAACACATACATGTGTTTGTTTAGTCACTATCGCTCATTATTCTCTGCTTCAACCACTTAAATTTCTCTTCCAACCTATTTTTTTCTTCTTCCGCCTCTTTTAGTTTCTTCTGCATTGCCGTAATTTGTCGTTGCATTTTAAATATCTGGAGTTCGTATTTACCGGTCATATTCCAAACATACTGCAAGCATGATTTGTAGTATTCCTGGTTAATGGGTTCATCATACCATACTTCAAATCTACAGTGTGTGCGCCGGCTGTATTTCTCAAAACATTTCATTGGTATTGGCATATTCAACACCCCTTTCCATAAATAACGATGCACCTCTAGCCCTTTCAACAAACCTCTCATCCATCTGCTTGAATGACATCAGCACCATGGCAGTGACAAGAAATACACGTGCAGACTTCAATAACCCGTTGAAAGAATCTGACACATTTGTAGTCAGAATTCCCCATCTTCTGCGACCATCTGCATGCAAAGTCCACTTGTCAAGCTCATGTCGCATCAACCAACGATAGGCTCCATCGTCTTCCTGCCTGATAAATTCCATGCACCTCCTGAGTTTAAACTCTTGGTGATTTGTTGCAGCCATCCACATCAAATCATGCAAATCCTTGTTGGGATATGCCTTTTGGAAATTCTCCTTCAGGTGCCTCATACAGTAATGGTGGTAGGCATACGGTTTCTGCCATGCATGCAAATTCTATACAAAACTTAAAATACCACCATGCCGATCAGATATTAGACAAATACCTTAACGTTGTCTGATAACATGCTCCTTCAAGTGGTTCAAAAATAGTGTTCACGTCTCTTGGTGTTCATTGGCACAAATAGCAAAAGTTAAGGGAAATATACTTCCATTAGCATCTACTGCAGCGGCGATCAACAAATTAATATCATACTTTCCATATACATGAGTGTCATCTATGGATATTACCGGCCGACAATGCAGAAAACCATCAATTGCTGGTTTAAAGTCCCAGAACACATATTTGAATATATGTTCTAGTATTTCTGGACTCCGCTCGCTTCCATTCAACAACAGTCCCGGGGTTAAAGTGTTGCAATGCGGCCATGTACCTGGGTAGAGATGCAAAGGACTTATCCTAGTTACCATAAACAATTTCAAACGCACATTTGTGCCCGAGAAATGCCTTTCTTTTGGTAATGGTACACCCATATTCCTGGTGGACAGATGTTATACACTCTTTGATCTTGTACGTTATGGACGCTTCAATGTGTGGAATCAAGGCAAGAAAAGTCAAGTCAACATTCAAGTTAAAATGATTCTCACTGAATGTGTCCATTTCACAATTGTGGTTGCTAATGGATTTACCCACAACCCACATATTTGTTTTCTTCTTCCTCGCACGCAACATCCAATTACAACCCGTAAACCATCTATGACATACTACATTGTATACATCTGGAGATGACTCGTGTACCATGATCTCACGACACTCTTTTACGATGTACATTAGCACTGCCCTGGTTAGGCGCACTTTATCGGGAAAAATCATGTCCTTTGACAGTATCGTTGCTCTAGATTCATCCCATATTGCCGTCAAAATTTTGGCAATATCACTTGTGAGGGCATCCACATACGGCATACTTGTCAAATGATCAAGGTAGGGAATCTCCCTCGAATGAAACGACACGTGGGACTCGTATACTCTTGGTCTAACGGGAGGTGGAGCATGCTTCCTCATCAAATCAGGTTCATCATTCTCTTCCTCCTTATTATCACCCTCACCAGGGAAGGGTGTGACATCTTCAGACTTATTGGCATTGTTGTCATAATCACTATTCTCTTCCTGACTCCACGCATCTGCCAGATCCCAATTAAATATGTCATCTTCGGGCAATTGAGTAAGGACATGACCTTCAAGTTGCTCATTTTCACTGCACAACCAACAAAATAATGAGTTACTCAAATTGATCCAAACTTTACATATAGCTTTATCACTTCACATACAAATTGTAATGTGTTGACATCCCATGATAGACAGTATCCTGTTGGGAATGACTCCCAGATTGACCACCATGATCCAACATACCATAACTAGGCATATTCCAACTGGGCGTTGGTTCATAACTTGTAAAATTCATATATGGCTGGTACCCTCTGTGGAATATATGAGTGTTAATACAAATTTAATACATAAAAAATAAGCAGTGTAACACAAAGGAAAATTGAAGTTTACCACTCGTCTTGTGGATTATATAAACTAGGAGAGAAATTATTTCTTCGCTCCTCATTCGCCCGTGGAGATAACTTTAGATCAGGCCAAACTCTTTCAGTCATAACTTGTTCGGCTAAAATTTCTCCAAAATAACCACCCGATGACCGAGGGATATCCCTGCTTTGCGCAACCTCATTATTGCAAACTTCTTCAATCTTGACGTACATTTCCAACATTTTTATCACAACGAAATTCCCGGTATTCATCCGGAGTCCTCAAAAAATATATCTTAGTTCATCGTCCTCGATGTTAAACTCAGCATAAATCATTCCCCTAACTCATCATACCAAGAATATTTAAAATAGACTAAGCACAAGGTAATAACATATTCACCTCAAGATTTGACTCACAAGTACCACGCATTATTTACAACTCACCCACTTACTCTAACATAGAGGTCACTGACATTACCTTCCCTTCATGAATCAAGTGCCCTCACACAACAAAAGAGAGTAGTTCCACACAATAAAATTTAAGAACACTTAGGAACTCAATATAGAAGAATTCACTCTCTCAAAAATAACATTCATGTGCCACAAAATATGCACCATAGGCTTGCCCGTAGTGTACTACTCTACTAATCGAGCTCATCCAGTCTAGGATCAAGTAGGACTTTATTTTGTTGTAATGTAGGCTGCGGGACGGGTAGGATATATTTAGATATAAGAGTGACTACACCTCTCTAAGCAATTTAATACATATACTTTAACATTCAATCCCTATACTTATGTCAAACCAAACTCCGCCTTCACGTCAATGTATATAACCCCATACTTCTTTAAGCACAATTACATCAAAAGCCACCACTTATCAAGGAATGTTTTTCATAACAATACAACTCTTTTTTTCCTTTTTTTTTTGAATTCAATTGGCTCTTACTTTTTCAATACAGTGCACCTTTCTCCTTATTTTGTTAGTTCCACTCAAAAGCCAAACTAACCACCCCACACTTTAACTTTTACACAGTTCATAATAATTCAAGTGTCCGTGAGAGGTTAAAAAGTTCAAATAGATTATTAATTCAAACAAATGGGTAAGGCATGTAATGTGGTTGCCAAAGAAACAGGATTACATGCTCATAGGGGTTAACTACGATACATCACAATTAGGCGGGTAAAATATACATATTTGGCTCAATAAAGAAATGCGTATATCACTTCCAAGACTGAACAAAACTTCTATTTCGCTTTGCAAACACACAGGGTAAGTTCTAGACATCAAATGCAATGCACAAAATAACACACAAACCTCGCACAAACATGGCACTCAGGATTGGATTCATCAAGACACTCTAGTCAAAGCAGTTAAGCAAATTTAAGCTTATACAATTTAAGGTACTTATACAAGAGTCAAAAAAATAAGCATAAGCGTCACAACCAAAGTATTCACTATTCTCAAGGCATAACAAAGTCAAGAGATATTGCTTCAATTCAAAACACAACACAATGGATCCTATTCCTAAAAAAAAACTTACTACACCCGGTTCAAACAAAGCCCTTGGAAAAGAACCGCGGCACAAAGAAAAACCAAGGGGGAATTGTTACACTACCTAACAAAAGAAAATCTTTTTGTTTTTTTTTCTTTCAACTTAAATCCCTCAAGAAAATAGATCCATCGTCGGGAAAAGTCTAATCTTTTCTATTTTTGTAAAAAACATTATTCAATTAAACTAACACAACTAAAATTGCATGTAAGTCACCCAGATATATCCTCACCTCACACTTAAAATTGTGCATTGTCCCCAATGCATACCATAACTAATAAGAGGGTAAAAGAAACTCCCTGGTAGGCCAAAGGCCGAAGCACTAGCATCTCATGGGGTACTCAGACTTCTCTCAGGCCTGATCCTTCGTGCAGGTACCTCACACTTAGTTCCAACCATATGGTTTGCTATAGCATCTTTCCAATGGCTTTGCATTCCATGATCCTAAAAAATTAAAAATCGACACTACAAAAATAATACAATTAGAAAGAAAAAAAGTAAAGCTAGGTTGCCTCCCAACAAGAGCTTGATTTAACGTCGCGGCACGACGCGAATCACTTTGTGCCTCCACTTTGAACTTATGAATTGAACCCCAAGTTTTGATTCTGCTCTGTGATCATGCTCCTGGGGTGGTAGAACGAATCTGACTGGCCCAATAAAATAATATTATATTCTGCACTTCTTGGCCTTTGGATGAGATGTGTATTCCCGACTTTCGGGCATGAAGAATTCCATAATGTAGGCATCTTGTTCCTTACTCCTTGACTCCTAAAGTGGCTCGGACGACTCTATTTCTATATCATCATCCAAACACAATGTGGAAAAATACTTGGAGTGTGGACCAATGCGCTCAACTACATAAACATTGGAATTGTCAACATCCTCAACACTAATGACACTAGAGTCAACTAAATATGTATCCTCAATATCCTTGGTTGACTCTAGTATCTCTTCTACAACATCGGCATCCTCAAAATCTAGTTCGATTGATTTTTGTCTACTCTGGCCCTCTCCTCTAGCTCATCCCCGTATTTTTTTAAATCCTCCGGTGTAATGGAAGTTTCTGCGGCCAATTCATACTCATATTGGCTACTATCCAAAATGCTAACTTGTTGCGCTTTACAAGGTTCAATTAATTTATTAGATTGAGCCTCTAAGTTGTGAATAGTTGCCTCTTGCCTTTCTATCTGCAGTTGTATTTTATCATATTGTTCCATAAGGCACTTTAGCATATCCTCGATCTCTTTCAAGTCCTCATACCTGGGTTCTTTGTTCCTATTAACTTCACAAGAAAAAGAAGAACTATCAAAGTAAGGGGTTGGGGGAAGATAATAAATATAAGCACAATCATGAAAGTGATCATCTTGACCACCACACATATCACACACATTCCACATATAAGATTGAGTTGGTGCACATAACTCGCTCTCGGAAATATTTTGATAATTTTGCCCTGGGTGGTTTTCTTCACAATATGCATAACGAGGATCAAAAGTAGAATTACCAACATTAAAACTCTCATAATTCCAAGATTCCATGTCTCTTAGATCAAAAATAAAAAATAAAAAATAAAAAAATAATCAAATACACGAAAACAATAAAAGTTCAAACTTACAACCTAGAAATATGTACACCTACAGTTACACCATTAGTTCCCCAGCAACCGCGCCAAAATTTGATAACGCCCAACTATGCCTTATAAAAATGACAAAGCGGTCGTTGCAAATTTAATGTGGTTTACAAGTCCGGAATCGAATCCTATAGAGAACTAAGGCTTAGCTACAGTTGTTCACTATCACCAAGAGTATAAGCTTGAACAATTCCTAACTTTTAGATATTAAGATTCTTGTGTTTAACTAACTAACTAACAAATTAAAATAGTAAATTAACACTAAAGATACTACATGTTGGAGAAAAGATTAAGGAGGTCTAGAGTTATGATTTCCCAATTGTCGGAATCCTTCCCGCTATGTCTTCTATAATTTCGCCTAAGTATTCTCTACCGATCATGAGCGCTCTGTGTGTTGTAATTCTCTCCGGAGTAACTACCATAATTTACTAGACATATTTTCCCGAATTACGCTAGCTGGATTTAATTACAGCTCACTTAGATCGCACTCAAGGTTTCGTTATCCCTAATCCCACCTTTAAACCCTTCGTTATTGATCCCTCATATACGTCGGGAGTGATGTTGTTCAACAACTACCTAAATATGCACTCTCTCTCGAGTAATACACACTAAATAGGCACATTGAGAGCTCTTCAACCAACCACAATATAAACGTAGTTGAACAAGTAGAGAAATCCAACGACTCAATTATATAAAAACATAACAAGAATTTATCCTACAAAAGGTTCCATCAAAACCCTAGATAACAAATTAACTATTCATAATATTATGTAAAAATACAATACTAAAAGTCATAACCAACAATGAAAAATAGGAAGAGGAAGGAAAAACTCGTAGAAGAATTTCCCGCCTTGCTCCTATTGTGTCTCTGCCTCCTTACGTCGAATATATGTCTCAAATATGTCCAACCTCATCAAAATACCATTTTTCCATTTATATACCAAGTAGGGTTAGTCCCAAACAATTATACCTTCTCTTATGGTTAAAAGGACAATTTTTCAGGTCAGGCCGACCGCGGTAGCGGTCCGGGCGCGGTATTTTCCCAGTGCACTGCCTCAGTCTGCATCCAGGTCCGCAGTTGCAGTTTCGACCTCATTTTTCATCCTATTACGTTTGCAATTTGGAAAAATGTAAAACATGAACGTTGTATACCTTTGAGTTACCTTTCCAACCATATATTATATAGACCAAATGGAGTTTGGATCAAAGAGTTATGTCTATTTTACTAGACAGTGCATATTATGCCTACTCGAGTCTTTGTTTGTTCTTAACTATTAAATTTGACCCCCGAACACGATCCCGGCTTAATTCCTTGGGATTTTACTCAGACTTAAAAGCTCCAAATCACTTGAATTCAATTCATAACATCTATATAGCTCGGAATCACTCCTACAAGGCATAAAACACACAATTAGTGCAAAACACTAGCGATTAAAGCTCAAACTCAATTAATTAAAGTGCAGTAAATTAGAGTGTAATAAGAGGCTAAAATATGTAATTATATCCTATCATCACTCAGCATAACAATCAACCCCTTGCGGAGTGACAGAATACGAAAATCTTCCGGTTACTAAGGTTCACCTAACGTTTGTTCACCCTCATTTTTTTACATAACAACGATACAAATGTATCGTACTCCATTGCAAACGACAACTTAACATGACACTATGGAGATAAACTATAGCTTACTGAGTTATTTGCCACCACAACCTCTCCCCCCCCCCCCCCTCCCCTAATATAATAAAACCCTTATTGTTCGCTCTTCAGACATTATGACAAAATGCAAAACAACTTAACGAAGAAATATTTCAGAAGACTTGAGAATATTTATGAATGAATTTTAGAAAATCCTACCCTCTTTAAATAAGGTAAAAACTAGTCCGGGGGTACAATTATTTGAGGTATAGCGCCTTAAATAAGGGCGTTATACCCAATTAAATTATTGTTATGTCAGTTAAGCCCAGAAGAATTATTGGTGGGCCCATATATATAGTGCCTTTCAAAAAGGCTTTATATATATAGCGCCTTTTAAAAGGGCGTTATACTTAAGTGGGCAAACGGTCGTTAAGGTATAGCGCCCTTTAAAAGGGCGTTATATATAAAATGGTCGCCAAATTTTTTTTCCACACATTATGATTCTTTGAGTCCAAAAGAACTATATTTTGATTTCGGACTCAATTTTGTTGATGTCCCTTATACCTTAATCAAGAAGACTATTTATAGAGATGCTAGGAGTTTCTTAAATTGCCCGAAAGATGATTGCCACTTGTTTATAGCTTAGTCTTTTGGCCACATATCTTCATGTAAAAGGTCACATAATAGATATTTATAATCACTTGAAAATAGGTAGGACACTTGTAAAATAAAAAAACACATGACTATTTAAACTTTTAAAAATACCTCTCAAACGTTTTCAATGGACCTACAAAATTTCAATCAATCGGACTCCATCAAAAAGATCCTACAGAATCATCATGTATTAATACACATAAAACATTAATATGATCACAAATCCGTGTTAGATGACTCGAAACGTCACAAAATAAACATGAAAGTCATGATAAAGCAATTAATATTAGTCACTGGGCAATTAAGATAAGGCGCATATCTATATCTTCTATCTATATATACATTAAAGCAAAAAAGTTTGCCATCTAAATTAGCCAAGTGATAAGTTATTAGAAAGCCAAGTGGCAAACTATTAAAAAGACACATGGCAACTTAATTAATTAAAATTTAATTTCTTATAATACAAGCTGAAAAAAGGTTAGGAGTTTGCTTCAGTCATACTATATTAACGTTATAGGAATAGTATATATATTAATTAAGTTGTAAAATACACAAACCACAATCTATTTCTTCTCTTCTTATATTTACATGGTCTAAAAAAGGAATAATTTTAAATAGTAATCTCAAAAAAGGATATTTGTGGAAATGCCCTTGAAAGGAAGGGTAAACTTAAGGAAATTAGAGTTTCAAAGTTTTTTGAAAGCTCCACCGAATTTCAGTGGTTTATTTTGATAAAAAAACAGAAAGAAAAGAAACTACTGAATAATGGCCGGATTTAAAAAAATTGGTATGACATGAAATAGTTATTTTTATAATATAAACAAATTATTTCGAAATGGGATTACTTTTTAAATTATAATATAATTTTTAAAATAAAAGATAAGATGTTTTTAAATTTTAGTAAAGAGTTTTTAAAATAATTATAATAGAAGTCATATCATGGTTAAATCAAGAAATCGAAATCTTATAGGTTATTACATAACTATCCAGCCATATTTATTGTTTACTTTTTATAGATAATATACATAGATGATATACCGATTAAACACGGTTATACACATATTATATATGAATTATATATAAATTACATATACTTAATTTTTTAATTGAAGTGGTTGGATGAGAATCTATTTAAGTTGATAAGATAAAGCCAAAAGAAAAATATGACAGAACTTCAACCAAAGGCTAAAACTATAAATAAAGTTCTTATGTAGACAAGTTCTATTAAAACTCATCATTTTATTACGAAATAAATTAATTTTGTGTAACAAAAGAAAGAAAGACATAAAAAATAAGGTAAAAGAACATAATATAGAAAAAATGTATGAAAATTTTAAAAACCAAAAATAAGAGACGGCAACGAATTTTTTCTTTTGTTCATCTTTGTTGAGTGTAAAAAATTTAGAATTCGATCTCATCGATTTCAAATATTTGTTTCAACTCAAATGGGTAGATTATAAGATATGGATATCTTATAAAAAAATTTATTTATATTGTGTGTCGTTTTTAAAAAAAATCACTATTACTAACAAACTGATATGATATTCGAATTTGAATTTAATCGTAATTTAAGTAGTTTGCATTGTGGTTAAGTCAAGTATGGTGTCGAGAAAAAAATTGCTTGGCAATTTTAAGACAATATATGCAATGCTATATAATAACAATCAATTAATCTAATATTTAATGATTAAAAGAACAAAAATCTGTATATATGCACTACTAAAAAATTAGATTTTAGCGACAAACAAATTCTGTAGCTAAATAGAAAAATTTATCGCTAATCTCATTTAGCGACGGATTACCAACAGATTGTCAAGGAATTGTGCTAGCTACGAGTGTTTTGGCGACATATTAGAGACGACGTTCATAGCTAATTCCAAATATTTTTTAGTGATAGGGTATTCCAATTTAAAATATGTGGCTAGAGATATCGATAAACTCAAAATGGAGTCATGCTGAAATAAAATTTCACCGGCCAAAAAATTATTTAAATTTCTAGATAGACGATTAAAGTGGATTTAAATTAAAGGATAATATGTTCACTTGCATTGTTATACAGATAATCATTAATGAAATATATATAATGTTGTAGAAATTACAATTTCAAAATAGAAATATTTTTTTAAAACATAATAGCATACCAAATAAGAATTCAAGTCGTAGTAAAAGAATCACGTCGTAACCAAAGAATCGTTCATATTGTGCCAACCTTTATGTTTTGCCATAGCTTATAAATATGAGTTATTATTTCGCTTTGTGACTATTGTTAGGTTCCAATGACACAAATAAGAACGGGGGAAAACCAAAATTATCATTGCGAGATTTGAGAAAATGTTAGCTTTTTTCATATAGTGTTTCTTAATCAATATCAAATAATTATCTATAAGGTTTAAAATTTAAGATTATTTGCATATAATTCAAATAACTCACATATTTAATATGGCTAATTAATGTCAAATATCAACATGGAGTCACTCGAAAGAAAATCACTGGCTAAAGAATTTTTTAAATTTTAGATAGCTGACTAAAATGAATTTTGAATTAAGGATAATACTTTCACTTACATTGTTATAAAAATAATTGTTATTGAAAAATAAATCTTTAGAAACTGAAAATTTAAAATAGAAATATGTTTTAGAAAATATCAACACACCAAATATGAATTCAAGCAATAATAAAAAAAGTCAAGTCGTATCCAAAGAGTCCTTCATAGTCTCAACCTTTGATTATTTTGTCATAAATATGAGTTATTATGTTGCTTCATGACTATTTTTTGGATCCAATGACACCGGCGAGAATAGTATTAAAAAGAAAAATAGAATTATAACTAGAAAATTTGAAAAATATTTAATAATTTTTATATAGTATTTCTTAATTAATATCCGATAATTATTTATATTTATCGAGAAAGTTTAAATTTTAAAATTATTTACATATAATCCAAATAACTTAAATATTAATATGATTAGTGTTCGTGCATCCGTACATATACTAATACTAGTTGATATAGATAGAGCCAAAGACAGTTCACTGTGCAGTCACAATAAATTAACAGTAGGGAAAAAACAAAAGAAACAGATTGATAAAATTAAGGCAGGCTGGAGCTGGCTGGCTGTCTAGCTGAGACTTTGAACTACGCAAACTGCACACATTCTGAAACCCTTTTTAAATTCTGGATTTGTTGCTATCCAATGTTTATATTATACTCACTTTATTGTTCCTTCTGATTTAAAATATGTGATTTTTTTATTATTTTTATACGAATTAAGAAATTCATCTTTTAATATTAAATAATAATAAAATTAATTTATATTAATTTTTACTATCTCACATAAACACTCATAACACATACTCCAACACTATATGTAGTAAAAAACTAATTAATTCATTCTGAAATCTGAAAAAATCACTTATTTTGGATCATAAAAAAAAACCAAAAAATCACTTATATTTTGGACCGGAGGGACTACATTATTTGGTATTGCGATGGAATAGATAACTTTTTTTTACTCTTAATCAGATGTCTAAGTTTTGTATCATGAAAACGCTTAAAATCTTAATAAGGAATGTTTTTGGGCGAAGTACGTCAATAGCCACTTTTAAACTACTTGTTTAAAATATATTCATCATTTATAATATATTTAAAAATTAGTTAATTCACCCAAACTTCAGAACTAAGTATTCTTAATTTGGAATTCAGGATTTAATGTCCTAAAATTTTGAGATGCTAATTTGGAATTTAGAATTAACTATCCTAAATTTTTGAAATGCTAACCAGAAATTCAGGACTAAGATTCGAACTTTTGGATACTATTTTCAAACTTTAGGACACGATTTTCTGATGTTTGAACTTTGAGGTTTAAATTTCATGACGTTGTATCCTAATGTTTCGGCGACTTGGCTAATCTTTAACTAAGAATATATTTTAAATAGTATGCTTAAAGTAACTATCTGATATTATTTCCACAATATTTTATCATTTAATGAGCCTTATATAACGCGAATTTTAACCCGTCCTTTGACTAATGGGCACACTGTACTCTAATTTCGCAAAGTATGGGATTTAATTTCCTCCTTCCCTTTTTTGTGCCCATAATAATATGAAGGAGCATTACCCTAATTTGGACCTGAGATGGAAATGTGGGGTGGGGAGTGGTTTAAGCAAAATTATTCAGAACGACCACCCTGTCTAAAATGCACTGAGGTCGGAGGACAGAGTGCTTGTCGTTGAAATCACAAGCAGACAGAAGAGAGTAAATTTCTTGAATTTTGTATTATTTACATCTCGTCACCACTTTTATTTTATTTGGTACATAAGTTTAAATGAAGGAGCGTAAATTTATATAGTTGATCTTAACTTATTTGGGATTGACACGTAAATATTGTTGTTGTACATTCTCATCTATTTTGTAGAATAACAAAGTTGGTGTAATGCTCCTCCTGAAGGGGCGGGGCACGTGGTGTGAAGCGGTGTCACCAGACACTATTTTGTCAGAAATTCTTTTTAAATATATATCTGTGAATAATATAAAAACCAAATATTTAATACAAATGTTAAGGACTGACGCCACTTGACATGAAAGTTGGTTTTGGTTTGCTGGTTCAACTCTTCAAATTTATTAGAGAGGACATAAGATTAAATCCCATAGGATACTTCTTTTTTAATTTCATAAATTTGGTCGTTCTTCTTGAAAAGTATTGAAACCAATGAGTTGAGCCTTATCCAAAATGGCAAAATTAAATCACCTAAGCTGGCACATAATTGCTGACAACAAATAATATAAAACCATTCTAGAATGGGATTATTCGAATAACCTTTAAGCCTTAAATTTAAAAAAAAAAAAATTGGTCGAGCAGTTGGGTATTTCTGTATATATGATGTCATTATAGTGATTTTTTCATTTATTAACTTTTTTAAATATCGACACCACTTATAAAAAATTATGTGTACGCCCTGTCCTCCGACTCTCTTTTTCTACTACTTGATAGCAATGAAAAATGGTAATATAAACTCAGACAACTACTGAAAACACTGATATCCGACTAATTGTTTTCGTATATTATCTTAAACAATTTTCACATATTGATCTAAGCTGATTTAGGCTCAAGATTCACTTTTTAAGATGGCATATCATAATATTGTTATTTGTTCAATGTTGAGCCCTCATAACTTGTAACGACTCGACCGGTCATTTTGAGAATTAGCGTTCCGTTCAGTGGCTTAAGGTCTCGAGCAACTTTGTGATACGTATTATGACATGCGTGTGTGGCCGAATTCGGATTTTCGAATGATTCAAGATCAATTTGAAAGAAAGATTCTTGTTTTAGAAGCTTAAGCGGTAAGAGTTGACCAGAGTTTGACTTTTGCATAGACGACTTCGGAATAGTGTTTTGATGATTTCAATAGTTTTGTGTGGTGATTTTGGACTTAGGTGTGTGTCTGGATTTGGATTTGGTGGTCCATAGGTCGATTTCATGCATTTTGGCTAAAATTGAAAAATTGAAGGTTTGGAAGGTTGAGGGGTTTGACCGGGAGTTGACTTTGTTGATATCGGGCTTAGATTGCGATTACTAGAGTTGGATTAGCTTTGTTATGTCATTTGGGACTTGCACGCAAACATTGAGGTTATTCCGGGTTGATTTGATATGTTTCGACACGAGTTGTAGAAGTTGAAAGTTCATAAGTTCATTAAGTTCGATTTGAGATGTGATTCGTAGTTTTGACGTTGTTTGATGTGGTTTGAGGCCTTGAGCATGTCCGCTCTATGTAATGAAACTTGTTGGTATGTTCGAGGTCCCCGAGGCCCCGGGTATGTTTCGGACGAGCTTCGGATCATTTTCAGACTTTTGGGCAGGTCTGGTTCTGGTGCTTCGCACCTCCGCATTTCGGAGCGCAGGTGCGGCTCCGCTTCTGCGCGACTTGCGTTGCTTCTGCGACGTTGAGTCTTGGGCGGAAGCATCGCTTCTTTGGAGTTTTACATGCATGTGTGATGGCCGCTTCTGCGGCTCAGGGATCGCAAATGCGCAGGGGTTCACTTCCGCGGTTCGTTTGGCGCTTCTGCGTTGTCACAGGTGTGACTGCTTTTTTCCGTAGATGTGGATCCTGGTCTGGTAAGATGGGTTCGTAGATGCGGTGTATCTGTCCGTAAATGCGAAAAGCCTGGACAGAAGCATAAATTCGAGGGTTTGGTTTCATTACTCATTTTTGGAGCTAGGGAGCTTGGTTAGTGACGATATTTCGTGGGTTTTCCAAGCAAATCATTGGGGTAAATGTTCTTTACCCGAATCTTATTAGTGATATAAGTTGAAAATTTAAGGGGAAAATGTGAGAACTTATTAAACTAAACTTTGGAGATTTGAAAGGCGATTAGAGGTCGGATTTGAGTAATTCTTGCATGGTTGGACTCGTATCGAATGAGTGTTCGAATTTTGTATATTTGGTCATGTTCCGAGATGCAAGCCCACTTTTTATTTCTCTTTCAATATCAAAACTTTATTATCCGGAATTGTTTTCTATGATTCTTATTTATGATGTTAAATTATTTTGGCTAGATTTGGGCCGTCTGGCTTATTTGTGGGATTTTGACCGTTTTTAGGGCTCTTAGGTTCTTATGTTCATTAAAATGAAGTTGTCTTATCATGTTAAATCCTCCTTTACTAAATCCATCCTTTACATGTTTTATTTGGAGTTGATTGATTCATGTTCTACCCTTATTAAATCCTCCCTTTCATTGTTGACTTATCTTTATTTGAAATTATTGACTTGGGCTATCTCTTTTATCGGCGAGTTGTACTCATGTGGAATTGTTGTGATACATTATCTCTCCCCTTGTTGAGCTATTCTTGTTGAAATCATTATTCCCTATTGTGTATTTCATTGTGAACTCGTTCTTCCGTTTCTTTGTGTTTTGTAGTTCTTGTGTTGATTTACTTGCCGCACTCTTGTGTTATTGTTGTTGTTATTGCTGTACTTAGTGTTGTTGAGTCGAGGGCTATGCGTGATTGTGGTATTAAAATTGTTTTGAAGAAACGTTATGGCATATGGGAACATGCGGTAAAAGACCTTATATTGAGTTGTTATGTTTTGGCACACGTGGTATTGTTGAGAGAATTGTTGGGGTGTTCGCACATGAGTTGTCCGTAATTTTGTTACTATTGATATTTTCACATGTGGCGTGACAATACGGGCTATATATATATATATATATATATATGTGGGTTAGCGCATGTGGAGAGACAAGGCGGGAATATTATTATGCGCGTGCGGCGAGACAAGGCATGCATTTACTTTATTATTGCGCACGTGGCGAGACAAGGTGGGCTATGTCGGGGATGATTTGTGATGACTTGTGATGGTATGTGGGAATTGTTATTGATAATATTTGTGTAATGGTGTGCCTACCTTGTGTGAGTTATGCATTTTACATTTTGTTGTGTTATTTTCTATGTGTCATTCGTTGTCTTTACTCTTACGTGTTGACTCGAGTTGTAAAACACTTGCACAAGCATACACGTAATTAATCACCCATATCGGTTTGAGAAGATGAACCCTGATGTTATTGATCATTTACATATATTCTCGTATACTTGCCTTCTGTGTGAGATCTGTACTATTGGCATGCGAGTTGTCCGAGGGGTTATGCGTTTTTGTTATTGCTGGCACGTGAGTTGTCCGTGCGGATATGAGATATTGTCACCCCTTTAGCACGTGAATTGTTGGTGCAAATATGAGGTATTAATGGTATTGGCAACGTAAGTTGTCCGTGCGGTTGAATTTGTAATGTGGGCACAAAATGCCAAGTGATTTGGGTTAGTGATTCCCGTGATTTGTGATTATGAGGTTTGGTACCTCGGGGAAATTCTTGAATAAATCTCGTGTGAAAGCGATTTTTCTTATTGAGTTGTTACTTGCTTTCCTTATTTGTTTTCACCGGACTTAAACCGTGTTTAGCTTACTCTTTGGTGTATTACCTATTTGTTCCATGTGGCTAATTGTTGTCTCTAGTTTTCTATTGCGAGTATTGTTTTGTTATTCCTACCATGCTTAGCTTTATAACGATATTGTTCCCTGTTAGTTTCACATTCATACTTGTACAGGTTATTAAGTATAGTAGGTGTCTTGACTATTCCTCGTCACTACTCCATCGATGTTAGTCTTGATACTTACTGGATACCGTTGTGGTATACTCATGTTATGTTTTCTGCACAGTTTTGTGCAGATCCAGGTACCTCGGAGTTTGTTGATCATTAGCTACCTAACCGGGCATTGATGTGGAGACTCAAGTTATACCTGTTGTCGCATTCATAGGCCTCGGAGTCACCTTCTGAAATTTTGGTTTGTGCTATTTATTTCTATTCCGAAACAGTTGTATTTAGAGATTTTCTAGTAAATTCAATAGAGCTTATGACTTGTATTACCGGTTTTCGGATTGTTGGTTTGTATAGAAATTTCCATTTTAAAATTAATAGTTGTTGGTTAATTTTTTTCATTAAATTCAGTAAGTGTTAGGCTTACCTAATCTTAAAGACTACGTGCCATCACAGACATCCTACAGAAGAAAATCAGGGTCGTGACATAACTATATTATTTTTGCGCTCCAAAATTCCAGCCTTTTATGTGCACTTTGTTTTTTTTGGACAGTTATCTACTAAAAAAAGAATCACACAATTCAAAACAAAAAGCATGATGAACTGTAAAGCTTTTATTGATCAAAGGTAACTACATTCTCCAACAAGGGGGAAAAGGTTAATTGCTTCCTCCGATCCATTTTAATTGATTTTTTTAAATTATTTTTACACATATTAAGAAATTTATCTTTTAACATTAATTTGTAATGAAAATAACAGTATTAAACGTAATTTGATCATTAAACAAATACTCATACTCTTTACCCTAATTGCAACTTTGAAAAAAAAAATTGCTTCTTGATATCTGAAAAAATCAAATATTGTGGACCACAAAAAGATCAATTAAAATGGACCGAAGAAAGTATTTTCTTCCTAATAATATGAGAGACAGTCTTGTATTTTCTCGTTCAAGATTGATACTTATCTTAGAGTTTATATAATTATATGTATATCGCCTCATATTTTACTCTTGTTTCGTAGATTTTGGATGTAAAATGTATTGATTTATGTTAATTCGTGGTGTTTTTATCTGTAGAAATCATCCGGAGGCAATTGGGGTCGAAAGGTGCGAGATTAGAGCAAAATGGAAGAAATAAAAAGGGTAGATTTCCAGCGCCCCACGCCACTTGTGGCACCGTTTACAGAATGTTCAAAGGGCTAGCGCCCCACGTTGCCCTGGACGCTGGTGACGGGAATTTCTCCAGCTTTGTCCGGGACAAGGTTATTTCAGCTCAAGATCTACCCGACGCGTATAAAAGCAAGACTAAGTCTATTTTGAGGGGGGAGACACCACTTTGAAGGAAAAATACACACGAGGAACATCCGGAAGCAAGGATATCTCAGTTTTCTTCATCTTTTCTAAGTATTTTCAATCATTCAACACTTATGAAATTGTTTGATATTATCATAAGTGGACAAATCCCAAAGTTCTGGAGTTGTGATTTAGCCATGAATATTGTAGTTTAACGTTGACTTAACCTTAATTACAATTCACCAATATATGGTTGTTTGTTCAATTCTGTGATTAATTGTTTAATTGTCTGGCCAACAGTTAGGTTCTATTTACTATCTATGCTATGTTTGGGAAAGCCATGTTTAGATTAGAGAAGAATTGGAGAGAGCATTATCTTAACTCTGAGGGGGGCGAATTTGTTGTTAGGATAGGAATATACCTAGTCACCGTGCTTAATTAAATATCATAATCTAAATGCGTTCTTAATAGATTGATTTCATAGGAATATATGTGTTAATCTATTTTGAATAGGCGAGTAGTACTTCGGGAGAAGACTACGAGAGAAATTGTTCGATTAACTAGCAACCATGAGTGAATTGTATGAAAAAGAGAGTTAATTAGAATACAATAGGTTTGGTGATCGATCACAATCCTGGAATATTTGTCTCTACTGAATACACAATAACCATTTTGTTGCTTGATAATTTAGTTAGTAGCTAGAATTATTATTTATTGTAATCACACTTTTGAACTCGAATTGATTTGACTTAACAACAATCTCGGCGAAGTTAGTGGGTAGTTAACACAAGTCTCTGTGGATTCGACACCCGACTTATCATTTTATTACTTGTACGACCACGTATACTTGCGTGTGCGTTTTGGAGCAACAAAATTTTTTAATGGTTGCTCAGTTAATACTACAGTCAGTCATCTCTATAACAACATCCCTATATAACAACACTTCACTATAAAATCCAAGTTTTTTCGGAACCAATTTTCATGTTATGTTATAATATATGTTCTCAATAATAGCACTTCGGTATAACATAAAAAAATATTCAAAACAAATGAGGTTGTTATAGAAAAATTTGATTATACTAGGGAGCAAAGTAATTCAAGTGTCTGTAGATATTAGTAGAGGTCTCACTACCGAGGGTTGTAGTGGATGAATAAGATCCCTTTATTCTTAATCAATAGTCTAGGTTCTAGCCATGTGAATAAAAATAAATCATAGCAGGAAGTTTTCCTCATTTAATGGGCTTTATGCCGGGGCGGATGCCCATATAATAAAGCGATGTCACGTGACACCGTTTCATCAATTTCTGCATAAGCTTTTGGAAATCCAAAAAAATAATAATGAGGTCTCTACGGAAATAGGTTTAGCAGAGCAAATGGCAGTAAACTCATACACAAGACAATCGCAGTTATTTCTCACTTCAAAAAGTAAATGCTCAAACAACATTTATATTTCAGACTTGCAACAGTGTACTCACCACATAAATATAATGGACCGTATATAACAGACTCCACATGATAAAACATCAATCATGCAAACAAAGAAACTCTGATGTAAATGAAACATACCTTATTCAGCTGAGTCGGATCTAGAATTTCGAAAATATGAATGCGCCATTAAAATAGGAGAGCGCATAATTAAATATTAAATCAAGTGTATCGTTCAATTTTTATGGAACATGGGTTCAATACATAATACTGGACAAATTTTAAAAAATACGTACATAAAATACTTAGTTTGTCGAAGGGACCATAGGTTCACGTGCCGCCGCATTGCTGGCTATAGATACGCCCCTGTTATTCAGTACTACGGATTATGAAAATCTTCACACCTACTACAACAATATCTTTCTTTGCCTTGGGAAAACCATATATTAACACAGCACATGCAACTGTTATATCCAAGGATTTCAATGTACTAACCAACCCATTCTCATTTAAGCTCCAGTTTGGCCATAAAAGTTAGGAGCTTTTTTTAAATTTTATTTTTTGAAATATATATTTGTTTATAGATTTTAATTATTTTTTAGTAGACTTTGAAAGTGAAATCTTCAAGTCCCAAAAAACCGCTTTAGAGTAGTTTTTGAAGTTTTCTGCTCATAAAATATCAAATTCTTTTCAAGTAAAATACAAGTCTAAACACAATTTCAATTTTTAAAAATCATTGTCATCTCATCTTCGTAAACTTATTTTTTTAAGTTTTAATTAAATCTATGTCAAAGGCTAGGTAAGAACTAAAAGAGGATGATGAGACAAATGATCATAATAGGTGGTAGTTTCTGTCTTTTTCAAAAAAAGTGGTCACAATTTGCACGGGAATGTGACCTAGCGATCAATAAAGCAGGTGAATTCTTTTTTAAAACTAAAGTTCAAACTCAATAATGACAAATGCCAAAAGATTGAATTTCTTAAATCTAGCTAATCTTTGATAAACACGATTACCTAATATATGTGCCGATGGAGTGAGACCAACTGTCATATTTTGTTATAATATATGTTCTTTATAACAGCAATTCACTATAATATTCAAAAATATTCAAAATAAACGGGACTATTATAAATAGGTTTGATTGTACATGTTATCAAACTCTAGTTTCCAAAAAAGAGAAACTTCTTTTTTTGTCTCAATTATGTGACACATTTTTATTTCTAGTCTGACCCGAAGAATTATATCTTTTTATATTTAAAAATGATTTAATTTCAAAAAAATTATTTTAATAACTCTTAGTAAGATAATTTATTATCACAAAAATATCTATCGTATTTTTAAATTATAATTTTTAAAAGTTTTAATTTCTTAACTTATGTATTTATCCAAACAACATAATAGTATGAATTTCAAGCAGCAACACGTGCTTTCCCTGCCCGTGGTTGCAAAAGCCGATTTCAGATAGATTCCATAGATTTCAGGTAAAGCAAAAGCATAGACAATGAAGAACTTCCAACTATTCAATATATAAAATAAAAATTGAATTCTACAATCAAAGTTAGCTAAACAAAAAATATGAGAAAAATTATCCAAACAAACAAGAGTCAATTTCCTGCATATTTACATAATCATAAAAATAGAAGCTTTAAGGTCAGCACGGTGCACTAAGCTTTCGCTACGCACGGGATCCGGAAAAGTCCAAATCAAAAAGATCTATAGTGCGTAGTCTTAGTATTTCCGCAAGAAGTTGTTTCCATGACTCAAACCCGATATCTCAGAAATTTTATATGACAACAATTTTACCAGTTATGCCAAGCCTCCCATTCAGAAAAATAAGAAAATCAAAAAGATCTATAGTACGCAGTCTTAACATTTCTGCAAGAAGCTATTTTTACAGTTCGAACCCGAAACCTTTTGGTCATATGACAGCAACTTTATCAGCTGCGCTAAGAAAGATCAGAAAGATCTATAGTATGCAATCTAAGCATTTCTGTAAGAAGCTATTTCCACGACTCGAACCCGAGACCTCTTGGCCATTTTACACCAACTTTACCCTATGCGAGTCTTGCTACTACTATGATGATGTCTCTTATTTTCAGCTCCAACACTAACATTAGAACCACCACCACCATCTTTTTTCTGTTGCGAAGAAGAAGAAGAAGAAAACAGAGGAAATCCAAATACTCCAGACTTGGAAGAAACTCTTAGAGAACATACTGGAACATTTAAAACCGGAGTAACACGAACATTAGCTGAATAAGATCTCTCCATTCCTCCTCCTCCTCCATGTTTATACCTTCCTCCACCATTATTAAAACTGCTTGGACTACTTGAACTTCTTCCTAAATTGTGGAAAACAATTTTTCCTGAAGAATTCATGCGCGGACTATCATCAATCGACACTCCACCTCTTGACGTACTGGTACCTGTCGTTGGATTTTCTGACGATAAAGCTCTGTGTTTCACTAGCCGAATTCTAGGAGGATTAGTATTAGTAATGTTTTGACCATTGCTATGGTTAAAGCTACTGGGTTTGTCGGAATCGAGAGAAAGACGAGGAAGATCGTCGTGTTCGTGGCCGGAAGAGGAAGATGATGAAAGAGATAATCGAGATGAGGAAATTGAAATTGACTCGTAATCGGAGTCCTTAACGAGCAAAGGAATGTTAATTAGAGATGAGTCGGTTGAAGAATTGGATGATTTTGAGGTGCGATTAAGGAAATTAATTTTCAGAGATTTATGTGTGCTGTTTGTGCTATTCTTTTTACCTTCTTCTTTGTCGTTGCTGTTGTTGTTGTTGTGTTGTTGTTTCTTCAAGCCTAAAAGTTCTCTCCACCGACTCGAACATCTCGGAGCCTTTGGAGAGAACAACAAGCAGGTGTCCGCACGAGAAATGAGATCATTTCTCGTACGGAGTTTCAGTGTCTCCAGTGATCTAACTCCGGCGGAAGTAGAGGTGGCGGCCGTCGTGTGGATCGCGGAGAGTTGTAGAGGCACGAGTTTTCCGTCAGAGAAAAGCTCATCGGCGGCCGGTAACATAGTTACCGGATCTTCGAGTCGGAACTCGAAATCCGCCATCTCGTTAACCGGAAGTTCTGGATCTAGAACTTTCGGTTTATCCACGGAAGTTGTCTTGTTGGACCAGACGAAGGACTTGTACTTTGCCGGAGGACAATCGAGAAAATTCTCCGACGAAATAGTGATGTTGTTTAAGCAAGCTGATGAAGTCATGGACTCACAACAGAAAGAAAGAAACGTAGCTTTTTGCAGGAATATGAAAGCGAGAATTCCTAACACCTTGAAATATATGCAGTGAGAAAGAGAGAGAAAGTTTTTAGAGAGAGAAGTTGTGGGAGAGCTAGGGTTTAGATAGGGGTTGTGAATATTATGGAGTTTACCTGAAGCTATAGGAGAAGCAGTGTAGTGAGGGGCGGAGCTAGAAGTCGAGGGTTCGACTGAAACTAGTATTTTTCTATTAAATATTATATTTGTATTAAAAAATTAATTAAATATATACAATTATTAATTTACAACCTAAGTTATCAGCATCTGAAGTCATTGTTATAAAATTTAAAATCCATAAAATCGAAATCTTAGCTTCGTTTCTGAGTGTAGTGTAATGACTAGTGAGTGTGGTCGCACTAATAATAGTAGTAGTGGAACTATGATTATTTTGCGCGGATACATAATTTAAATTTAATGGATTTAACTTTTAAGATTTTTAATATTAAACTTATTGTATTATTAAAATTACCGGTTCAAATCTAATACTTATTGAGATTTTAATAACATTTTACGTATAAATTTATACTCTGTATCGAAAGCTGTGGATTTAGTTGAACTCACATCCGGAAAGTTACATCCATCTAGTGGTGGCAAAATAATTAGAGAAAATAGTTATCCGCACATATTCGACCCGGTGCGTCCGTTTGCCACCCCTACATCCATCCATGATTCTCTGTCCATTTTATTTTCTTTTATAATTATGGTATTCGGGTTAGGTTGTGTTGTATAATATATTTGATATTTTATACTCGCACATATATCAAGTAATTCTGTCTATCAAGTCTAGCACTTTGTTTAAAATAATTCCCCGTCAATTTTTTTTTAACAATCATAGTATACATACATGTTTATGCGTATGCCGACTAATTTCATTGGGTATCTGATATCTCTCACCAACACGGATAACTTTATCTACTAAAGATAACACTTTATTGAAAATAATCCCTCGTCCATTTCATTAATATTTTATTTATAAATAAACTTCTTATATTTTAAAAAAATATTTAATTTTAAATGTTTATTACCGCAAAAAGTTCATCGTAGATCATTAATCTCAAAAAAGAATTTTTTTTTTTAACATTCATATCCAGCCAAATCACGTCATATGAATTAAAACAGTAAAGTAGAGTCCTGGTACACAAAGCATCCTACACATAATTCCGTGAAAGATCGCACCCTAAAAGGATGTGATGTAAGCATAAGTGATAGATTCCCTAATGCAAGCATAAGTGATAGATTCTACGACTCGAATCGTGATCTATAGGTCACACAAAGATAATTTTATCATTGCTCGTTCCAAACGGCAAAATACAGTGTTGGGGTTAATTTTGAACAAATAGAGAGGTGACACGTGGATATTATGGTCAAGGGATGTGACTTGAAATTTTTTGTTGAGAGGGACTAAGGGAGAATCCAAAAAAAAAAAAAAAAAAAAAAAAGGAGAATAAAAAAAAAAGAAAAAAGAAAAAGAATTAGCTTGAGGGATGGTTCTTGGAAGCATCTGAATGTGAATAGAATATAGAGGGAACAGATTCTGTCCTTATATTTTTGGATATTATAATTCTCAATCAACGTGCTATGGAATAATTTTTACCCGTCTTCCAAGAGTCCTTTTAATTCCGAGGTAAAACTCTGCATCTTATCTGATGCCTTGCAATCTTGTTTGCCATAAATATTATTTTAACAATTGTAAATACTAAATTAAGTTAATATTTATAGATAATAATAATGCTCAGTAATTATAAATGTTAGTTTGGTCATCAATATTTGTAAATAATAAATTCTATTATTTGAAATATTAGTGAAATACTATAGAACTTGTTCGATCAATTAATGTTCCAAAATTTAGACCTCATGACTCGTTCGGTAGACGGAGATACTAGTGACTACGTAATCTTTTCTTTTTTTATCTATGTTAATCAGTGGCGGATCCAGGATTTTATGCAAGCGAGTTCAATCGTAAAAGTCTATCACTAATATAAGCGGCATAAGGCACAAGGAGTACGTTCTTTTGTCTTTATTGCTCCCAATGTGATCTCGTAATAAAGTCCTTTTAAATCGGTGCTCTATATTTTAAACAAATTTTTGCTTATTTTAATTTTAAAAAATCTAACTTTAGCTAATTTATTAAACTTTAACCAAAATTTTTTTGACCAATTTTAGAATTTATTCAACTCAAAGTAATTTTATTTATTATAAAAAAAGTAACATTTATTAGGTAACAAGTTATTTATTCGCAAAAGAAGACAATGATAAAAGAGTACAAATTAAATTAAATTAACACCAATAATCAAAGAAAGAGAGCTTATACTCACACACAAACCAAAAACAAAAGAACGAAAAAATTCCAACATAAACTAAATTAAATTAAACCAACAAATGACAAATAATTTTAAACAAGTATACTTGCAACTGTGCTAGTCTTAGCAAATTCTATGAAAGGATTCGAATACAAGACCTAACTAATATTATGAACCCGCTTGACCACTTTTGCATGAACAAAGATATTGTCAAGTGGGTTCAAATATAATTTTTATATATAATTTATGCTGCTTTAGTCATAATTTATACATATACACAGTATTATTTTTTGATGAATCGGGTTCAGTTGAACCCGCTTAGCATCACGTGGGTCCGCCCCTGATGTCAACGGTGGAGAGGTCACACTTTTGTTTTAGCTCGGGGGGTGGATCTTCCTTTTGTCAATTATGATCAGAGACGGACTCGGGATTTAAGTGCAACGGGGGTCACTGTCTTTGGATATGCCAATTACTAGCGACAAATTTGGGTGTCCAACTCCTTGAAAACCTAGCGGTATGATAACTTATCAACAAAGTATAAATTCTCAATCGCCGGCGCCGGAATCGATGATGATGCTACTTTATCGAAGTGAGAGAGAAGGGCTTGTGATCACGCCCAATTATGCCTTATAAAAAGGACTAAGCGGTCGTTGCAAATATAATCTGGTATTTAGCCCAAAGTTGAATCCCACGGGGAATTAACCTATCAATTACTTTTGTTAGACTCACTGAATTCTCCGTAATCAACTTCCAGATGTTTTGAATAACAATTGGTGATATTTCTACTAACTATAACTGAATAAACTTAATTAAACTAAGAGCTAACTATGAATGAGTTGTAAACAATAAAGAGAAGGATCTAAGGTTATGATTTCTCCTATTGATGGAATCTCTTCCTGTTATGTTTCATATAGATTTGCCTAATGTTCTCTATCGATCATGAGCACTTTTACTACCGTAAATCTCTCCCGAGTAATTATGACAATTTACTAGACGCACTCTCCCGAGTTACGCAAGCTGGATTTTATTACAACTCACTTAGATCGCACCCAAGGTTTCGTTATCCCTAATCCCACCTTTAAACCCTCGGTTATTGATTCCTCATATACTTTGGGAGTGATGTTATTTAACAACTACCTAAATATGCACTCTCTCCCGAGTAATACATACTAAACAGGCACAGCTAATTGAGGATCCTTTCAATTAACTACAACAAGCACATAATTGAATAAATAGAGATTAACTTGGCAAAACTATACTAACACAACAAGAAGTTCATCCTTCAACACGTTCCTTCAAAACCTTAGACTAAATAATTAGCTACTCATAATTGTTTTCATAATCACAACAGCAAAATTCATCATGAATGATTAAAACAAAAGGAAGAAAGGTAGAACTCGATGCCGAATTATCCTCCTTGCCTCTTGCCTCTTCTTGCCTTCAACAAAACTATAAAAACCTTGATCTCTTCTTTTTGGGCGAGCTGGACCTCTTATAGGTTAAGTGAAATTGCTCACAAACTTCCAAAACTACCCCCAATATTACCGTGTTTCGGAGTGACTAGCGCGGATGCGCATGGGCTGCGCTAATTGCGTTCTACACTGTCGCTGCTCCTGGACTAGCGCGGCCGCGCTAAGACCGCGCTTGGGCCGCGCTAATTGCACTTTATTCTGCCCAGCGTCTTTTGCTCTAGCGTGAACGCGCTAAGGCCGCGCTTGGCCCACACTAGAGTGGATCAACTGATTCCCTCTTTATTTTTCTTTCTTCTTTCACACGCACTCAACTCTGAGGAGCTTTTCTTGCTTTAATTTAGCTCCAAACACTGTCCTATGTCCTCATAATCACGACTTGCTCCTGCAAAACATAAACTTCACAATTAAAGCCATTTTTCGTCATTTAACCTTCCTAGAACAGTGAAGCATAGCTAAGTTAGGGGGTAAATGGTTGCTAAACTACATGAATCTAGCCTATTATCAACACCCCACACTTAAACCATTGCTTGTCCCCGAGCAATCAACCATACTCTACAGAGGTTCCTTTGCTAAACACCCCCCCTAATGTGTCACACCAAGAACATACCACAAAAGTTGTGCCTAGTAGTGTAACATCTTTTGCCTCAAGAGTTGACTCTCACGTGTCGTGCAATATTCATACTTACTCAACTTACTCTATACAGAGGTCAAGACTTACCTTTCCTTCATGAATCAAGTGCCCTCACATCACACAAGAGAGTAGTTCCACCAGTAATAACATTAAGAACAATTAGGAACTCAGATAGACAAAATTCACTCACTCTCAGAAAGAACATTCATATGCCGCAAAGATGCACCATAGGCTTGCCCGTAGTGTACTACTCTACTAATCGAGCTCATTCAGTCTAAGATCAATTATGATTTCATTTGGTTGCAATGTAGGCTAAAGGACATGTATGATACATTTGGATATAGTAACTAACCTCCTTAAGCACTTTAATACAATTACTTGCACATTCAGAACCATACTTATGTCACACCAGACATTCCACCACACCTCTATTTATAATACCCCAAACTGCTTTAGGTACAATTGTATCAAGTCACCACTTATCAAGGACTACATTTATTTATTCTTTTTTTTTTCTCTTTTTTTTTTCCATTTAAGTGGCGCTTATTTTTTTTTCTTTTCAAAACACTGCACCTTTCTCCCTATTTCATTGGTTCCAATCAAAAGCCAAACTAGCAACCCTACACTTTAACTTTTACATATTTCATAACAATTCAAGTGCTCATGGGAGGTAAAGAGGTTCAAATAGAGGGGACATTCAAACAATTGGGTAAGACTTGTAATGTGGTTGCCAAAGAAACAAGCTTATAGGCTCAACGGGGTTAACTACGATATATCACATTTAGGTGGGTATACTTTATATATCTGGCTTAATAAAGAAATGCCTATATCACTTCTAAGACTGAATAAAGATACTATTTCGCTTTGCAAACACACAGGGCAAGTTCTAGGCATCAAATGCATATCATAGAATACAATACAACTCACACACACATGGCACATGACTCACTCCAGATTGGCTTATCAAAACACTCTCGATTGAGTAGTCAAGTCAGTTACAAACATACAATTTAAGGCACTCTAACAAGAATCAACACCGAGACTAAGCGTCACACTCTAGTGTCTACTGCGTTCAGGTGTAACAACGCTAAGGGATTCTCTTCCTATCTCAGCTCATAGCCCATAAGTACCAAATAAAAACTAAAAACAAAATAAACAAAAACTAACTATACTCGGTTCAAGAAAAATCCTTGGAAAAGAACCGCGGTCCAAAGAAAAATCAAGGGGGAGTTACTACACTACCTAAATCAGAAAAACGTTTTGGTATTTTCTTTAGACTTGTTTCCCTCAAGAAAACTGTCTAGGAGATCCGTCGTCAGCAAGAGTCCAACATATTTTTATTTTTTTAAAAGATCGACTTAGACCCTCAAGAACCCCGTCGAATGAGATCCGTCGTCGGGACAAGTCGACTCACCTAATTGGACTACTACTCAAAACCAAAAACAAAATAAAACATAAAACAATTATGTTCCTACATATATACACATACAATGAAGTATCCCCCACCCAACACTTAAAAAGAAGACATGTCCTCATGACATTCAAAATAAAGTAATGTGAGGTAAAGGAACTTCCCTGATGGATCAATCTTGATCGGAGACCGTCCCCGGGTCCAGATGACATGCACGACCCAGAGCTCGCAGCCAGCCCAATATTTTCTTCTCCAATTTAACCTGCTGGGTAGCCACCGCATCAACACGCGTTCCTAAGTCAGCGACCAAGGTACACAACCCTCCGTGGTGTTGTGGGACGGGATCAGACGGTTGTTTATGAGATATAGCCAACATTTCCCTTCAAAGGTTAGTGCCGGCGACTTGAACTTCTCCCCGTATTGCATCCACACAATCTCCTTGCCATGTGCACATATAGTTTGAAAGAACATCTCCCACTGAGTGTAAAGTCTACCATACGCCTCATAGAAGTCTTCCATCTCCGCCACGGGACCTGGCAGCCTGTAGGCTCTCCTAATGGCTTCCACAGAGGCGTCAACATGCCTCTTTCGCACGGTGAACACATCATTCACATGCTCCAAAAAGTTTGCATAAAATTCTCGCACAACCATCAAATTGGCCTCGTCCGGCAGCTCATTGTAAATGTTTGGACAGTCATGCTGGAGGGACCTTATATCCATGCCCCGTTCTAGTATTGATTTCTTTGATTCCTTAATAGAAAACCGTTCTTGATATGCGGCGGAGATGAACTTGTTGCTATCATAAGAACGAGCATCAGTTGATGCTCGTGCTCTAGATAATTCCGCTAGATGAAGGGCCGGTGGCTTGGCGCTTTCTGGAGGGTTCCATACTACCTGCAATAAGGAACATCATTAGCGCAGTACAAAAGAGGTGACCCAACTGTGGTTACTCAGACTTCACCCTTACAATTGGTCAAAATTAGCATTCGCACTCACTGTGGCATTTAGACAAACACTCTGTGGGCATCATTCACTGTAGCCCCCAATTAATCATAATATAACCCAATTTCCACCACAATTGCCCAAAATTCACCCAACTAAGCTAAGAGTTACAACTACACAAACACCACCACCCACAAGCAACTAAGTATACGCTACAAATTACTTCTAAGAAAAAATAAGAAAAGCTACTACCTAAACAAGAATGCAAAAGAAAAGCTAACAAAAATAGGGGAAAAGAAAACCTTACCTGGGGTGGGAGAATATTGGGAGAACTGAAGAAGAGTGGTGTGGGATTAGCGTTTGAATCTTGGGAAGATTAGGGCTGATATTAATTTGTTTGGGGAGGGTGAATGAGATTTGGGGGAGTAGTGAAGAAGGGGAAGAGTTTTAGGGGATGAGAGTCATGCGGGATATGAGCTGGGGGGGAGGGGAGGG
>ML251988.1:280528-300767 GCA_005239495.1 Nicotiana undulata
GTTGGTGTGAATAAGAATTAAGAGAAGAGAATTAAAATCAAAATAAATAAAAAATCAAAAAATTAAACTAACTAAAAAAAAAACCTGGATGGCGAACTAACAAGCGCGGTTCGAGTGCGGAAGCGCTTGTGAGGCAGAATGAAGTCCCATATGCGAGGTCATAGCGCGCCCACGCTTATTGCATCGAGACAGGGCAGAAGACATGCTGATTAGCGCGGCCTGAGCGCGGTTGAAGTGCGGCCGCGCTACTTGGAGGCAGAAAACTTTAAGTTTTGCGCGGCCTTAGCGCGGTTCAAGCGCGGACGCGCTACCTAGAGGCAGAAAAATTTACGTTTTGCGCGTCCTTAGCGCGGTTCAAGCGCTTTCGCGCTACCTGGAGGCAGAAAACTTCACGATTTGCGCGGCCTTAGAGCGGTTCAAGAGCGACCACGCATCTGGCCTCGAAATTTTGCCATCCTTCCTACCTTTTTCCGCACGTTGGCCGGGATTCTCATTTTCCTTAGATCACCTGCATATGTTAGTACTTACAAAGAGTCAAATACAGTTCTAACTACCCTACATTCACTACGTGTTGGGTTGCCTCCCAACCAGCGCCTTAGTTAGTGTCGTGGCACGACAATTACAACAAGTCAATGGGTTGCCTCCCATGCAACGCCTGATTTAACGTCGCGGCATGACGCATATGAGCGTATTTAAGGCTAGATCAACCTCTGAGGTTCAGTCAGATGGATCACTGACACTTTCTTGATTTCATCCATGCCCACATACGGTTTCAATCGGTGCCCATTGACTCTAAATGTGTGGGAGTCTTTTTCTGAGGCAATCTCTATGGCACCTGAAGGGAGCACTTCGACCACACGAAATGGTCCAGACCATCGTGACTTGAGTTTACCCGGAAATAGCCTTAATCTTGAATTATAAACCATATCTCCGGGTTGGAAATTTCGCTCAACAATGTTCTTGTCGTGCAACCTCTTCATTCTTTCCTTGTATAACCTCGTGCTCTCGAAAGCAAGATATCAGAACTCATCTAGCTCATGCAATTTTGTGACTCTATTTTTTCCCGTAGCCTCAATGTCCAGATTTAGCTGTTTCAATGCCCACCAAGCTCTATGTTCTAGCTCCACTGGCAAGTGACAGGCCTTCCCGAACACCAACTTGTATGGTGACATATCAATTGGTGTTTTGAACGCTGTTCTTTAGGCCCAGAGTGCGTCATCTAACTTCTTTGCCCAATCAGTTCTTGTGGCGTTCACAGTCTTGGTCAGCACACTCTTTATCTCTCTATTTGACACTTCGACCTGCCCGTTGGTCTGAGGATGGTATGGGGCTGCCACCTTGTGGCGCACATCGTACTTTGCTAGCAATTTCTCGAAGGCTCGATTGCAGAAGTGAGTGCCTCCGTCACTGATAATGGCTCTCGGGATCCCGAAACGGGTGAATATATTCTTCTTCAAAAACCTGATCACTACCCTTGCATCGTTGGTGGGAAGTGTTGCATCTTCCACCCATTTAGACACATAATCTACAACAACAAGTATGTACTTATTGCCATAGGAGCTGACGAAGGGACCCATGAAGTCTATCCCACATACATCGAACACCTCAACCTCTTGAATTGGGTTCATGGGCATCTCATGGCGACGGGAAGTGTTCCCGGTTCGCTGACATTCATCACATACCTTCACCCATTGATGTGCATCCTTAAACACGCTTGGCCAGTAGAACCCGGCTTCTAGAACTTTTGCTGCCATCCTGAATTCTCCAAAATGTTCGCCATATGCCGATGCGTGACATGCCTGCAAAACAGAAGATTGTTCTATCTCGGGGACACACCTCCGGATCATATTGTCAACACAAATTCTAAACAGATAAGGTTCATCCCAGTAATACATGCGACAATCACGGTAAAAAGTTTTCTTTTGCATAGAGGAAAGGTCATAGTGAACTATACCGCTTGCCAGGTAATTTGCAATTTCTGCATACCATGGCACTTCCTCAAGGCTTGTGGTGAGTAGCTGCTCGTCTGGAAAGGTTTCCAGAATATCTTCTTTCTCAACTGAGTTTTCAGCTCCTTCCAGCCACGATAGATGATCAACGACTTGGTTTTACGTGCCCTTACGGTCACGAATCTCCAGGTTGAACTCTTGCAGTAGTAGCACCCAACGAATCAGGCGCGATTTGGACTCCTTATTTTCAAATGTAGTTCAGTTGGGCTCCACTCAACGTTCTACTTGCGTAGTAAATTGGGTGCATTATCTTGTCTTTCCGCTTTCCTAGCACTGCTCCCACTGCATAGTCATTGGCGTCACACATGAGTTAGAATGGTTGCTCCCAGTCGTGAGCAACAATGATGGGTGTTGTGACTAGCCTCTTCTTCAACTCCTCGAATGCTACCTTGCAATCATCAGAAAACACTAAAGGGTGATTTTTTTCTAACAACTTGCACAGAGGGTTGGCAATTTTTGAGAAGTCTTTGATGAATCTCCGGTAGTAACCGGGATGCCCAAGGAAGATCTTGATTGCTTTGAATGATGTGGGAGGTGGAAGCTTTGCTATCACATCAACTTTTCACACGATCCACCTCGATTCCCTTGCTTGATACCAGGTGTCCCAAGACTATACCTTCTTGTACCATGAAATGACACTTTTCCCAATTGAGTACAAGGTTAGTCTTGATATACCTTTTCAACACTCGGGTCAGATTCTTATGGCACTTATCGAATGAGTTTCCCACCACTGAGAAATCATCCATGAACACCTCTATTATGTCTTCTACCATGTCGGTGAATATGGCCATCATGCACCTTTGGAATGTGGCGGGTGCATTGCATAGGCCAAAGGGCATCCTTCGGAAGGCAAAAATCCCATATGGACATGTGAACAAGGTCTTCTCTTTGTCCTCTGGTGCAATGGATATCTGATTGTACCCAGAGTACCCATCCAGAAAACAGAAGTGGGACCTCTCTGCTAGCCTGTCAAGCATCTGATCAATGAAGGGAAGTGGGAAGTAGTCTTTCCGGGTGGATAGATTTAATTTCCTATAGTCCATACAAATTCTCCTGCCTGTGACGGTTCATGTAGAGATTAGCTCATTGTTATCATTTTTCACCACCGTCATACCACCCTTCTTAGGAACACATTGTACCAGGCTAAGCCAGTTGCTGTCAGAGACGAGGAAAATGATTCCTGCATCTAACAACTTAATAATCTCCTTCTTCACCACTTCCTTCATATTGAGGTTCAGCCTTCGTTGGTGTTCCCTGGAAGGTTTGTGCCCCTCTTCTAGGAGAATTTTATGCATACAATATGCTGGGATGATCCCCTTAATGTTTTCCATGGTCCACCCAATGGCAGTCTTGCACTCCGTGAGTTCCTGCAAAAGTTGTTGTGCCTGCACATCTAACAAACTAGATGAGATAAATAACAGGTAATGTGGATTTAGGTCCTAGGAACACATACCTGATATGGGCGGGCAGTGGCTTCAACTCCAGCTTTGGTGGTTCTTCTATGGATGGCTTGGCTGGAGGAGTTTCTCTTTTTTCTAAGTGCAGGGGCTCAAATTCAAGTGATCTCTTCCAAAAGCCTTTGCCCTCAAGAGCCAGCACCCATTTCGCCAATTCTTCCCCATGCACCTCATCTAAGTTCATAAGACAGGCATCTAAGGGATCCTCAATAGTCAAGGTCTCATCATCCTCTTCCAGGATTACATCCACGACATCAATTAGAGAACAATTGGCGAATTCACTTGGTTGCCTCATAGATTTCTGCACGTTGAATGTTATCTCCTCATCGTTCAACCTCATCTTGAGCTCTCCAGTTTAACAATCAATGAGAGCTCGCCCCGTGGCCAAGAACGGCCTTCCCAAAATTATGTAAATTTCTTCATCCACCCTACAATCAAGAAACACAAAATCTGCAAAGAACACAAATTTCCCTACCTGCACCAACAAGTCATCCAGAATACCTGAGGGCCTTTTCACAGTTCTGTCGGACAGCTGCAACAACATAGACGTGAGTCTAGCTCTTCCAATACCCAACCTTTTATAGATAGACAGGGGAATAAGATTTATGCTATCCCCCAAATCACAGAGTTCCTTGGCAAAGGCAAAGTTACCAATGGTGCAAGGAATTGTGAAGCTCCCTCGATCAGACAACTTTTCAGCAACTGGTCTAGTCACAACAACACTGCAGGTTTGAGTTAGAGTCACTTTGGCCAAGTCTTGGAAGTCGAATATTTGGGACATCAAGTCCTTCATCATTTTTGCATAACCAGGCATCTCCTTGAAATAATCAATCAATGGAATATTTACCTGAATTTGTTTCAACATCTCCAAGAACTTCTTGTATTGCTCATATTTTTGGTACGTGGCTAGCATATGTAGGAATAGTGTCGGAGGTATCTTCTTCCCAGTGATTTGGGTTTTCTCTTTGTCAGACACTACCTCTACTACCGGTTCCTGGGCTTTGTCAGCTTCTTTCTCAGCCTCAATTTGTGTGTTGGTTTCTTCCTGAGTAGGCTGCACTGTCACCTCGATCAGTCTTGCTGAATCATCTTGTTCAATGGGCACTGGTACAAGTGTCTCAGCAGGTCTGCTTTCTCGAGCCCCCTCTTTCTCCAAGTCTAGGTCTCTGCTGTTACGTAGACTCACTGCCATCAGCTGCTTTGGGCCTTGATCTTTTGGATTTACCTGGGTGTCTGCAGGAAATGTCCCATGAGGAAGATTATTCAATGACATCAAAATCTGACCCATTTGCACTTCAATATTCTTTATGGATGACTCATGTGCATCTACCCTTTCACTCATTTTTGCATTCGACCCAATAACCTGCTGCATCATTGCCTCGAGTCTAGCAAACCCATCTTCCTGTCTCCCACCATGTTGCTGCTGAGGAGGATGATAACCCTGCTGCTGATTCTAGTTGTTGTACCCCTATGGCCTTTGGTAGGGCGCTACATTATCATGAGGTCGCATGGCTCCCATATTTCCATTGTTGTGCTGCGGCTGGACTGTCCTGTATGTCTCATTCTGCTGGCCCCAATTCTGACCATCCTGTCTCTGGCCCCCATAGTTGGACACATAATTTATGTTCTCAGGGTAGTGATGGTGATCACTTTCAGCATTCCACTAGCTACCAAGTGGCTGAAATGCAAGATGAGCATAAGCCCCTATTGGTTGTATCAACAATGTGCACCTACCACTTCTGACCTGACTCTTCCACCTTTTTGGCGAGGATACTCATTTGTGTCATTAATGTGGCCATATTTTCAGCAAGAGTGTTGGTTGGATCTAAAGCCACTGAGTGGACCACTGGAGTGATGGGTGCAATTCTGGTTGTCCAACCCGAATTTTGTGCGATCTTTTCGAGTAAGACCTGGCTTTCTCTCCATGTTTTGCTCAAGAATGCTCCACCAGCTGAAGCATCAACATTATCCTTTTACGCTATCTGCCATACCTATGTAAAACCTCTACTCCAGCATCTGTTCAGGAATACCATGGTGCAAACAAATAACCAATATCCCCTTGAATCGTTCCCACGTTTCTTGCAATGTTTCAGTTGGTTTCTGTCTAAAGCTCAAGATTTCATCAATTTGCTTAGCCATCTTGTTGGGTGGATGAAACTTGTTCAAAAATTTCTTGACTAACTCCTCCCAAGTAGTGATGGAATTAATATAGAGTGAATCTAGCCAAGTCTAGGCTGCTCTTGTCATAGAGAATGTAAAAACAACAACTTTATTGCTTCCTGAGTCACGTTGTGCTGTCTTTGTGTATTGCAGATTGACAAGAAATTCTTCAAGTGCTACTGAAGATCTTCAATGTATGACCCCGAGAATAGTCCCTTGTTTTGCAACAAGTGCAGCATGTTGTTTGTGATTTGAAATGATTCAGCCTGTATCTGCGGGACTACTATCGCTGTGGCCAATTATTTGTCGTGGGTTGTACCCAGTCATATAGAGCATCCTCTAGCACAAGAGGCGCCACAACCTGCGCAACTGGGTCTTCCACGTTATCCCCATTATTTTTGTTATTCACCAGCTCTGCCATGTCTGGTTCAGGTTGTTTAGTTGAGTGTTGTTGTTTGCTTTTCCGGTTGGCTCGGTTCAAGGCCTTGAAGACTTTCTCGGGATTTGATAATGCTTCAAAATGTTCACCAGTTCTCGATGAGTTTCTAGGCATGCACCTGTACAACCAAGTTAGTAAACGTTAAAATTTCAATGTATTGATTGAAAGTGGAGAAAATTGACTACACTAAGAATTTTTGTATTTCTTTCAACTGTAATTGATAACACTGTTAATTTCTCGGCAAAGGCGCCAAAATTTGATCACGCCCAACTATGCCTTATAAAAAGGACTAAGCAGTCGTTCCAAATATAATCCGGGTATTTAGCCCAGAGTCGAATTCCACAGGGAATTAACCTATCAATTACTTTTGTCAGACTCACTGAATTCTCCGCAATCAACTTCCCAGATATTTTGAATAACAATTGGTGATATTTCTACTAACTATAACTGAATAAACTTAATTAAACTAAGAGCTAACTATGAATGAGTTGTAAACAATAAAGAGAAGGATCTAAGGTAATGATTTCCCCTATTGATGGAATCCCTTCCTGTTATGTTTCATATAGATTTTCCTAATCTTCTCTATCGATCATGAGCACTCTTACTACTGTAAATCTCTCCCGAGTAATTATGACAATTTACTAGACGCACTCTCCCGAGTTACGCTAGCTGGCTTTTATTACAGCTCACTTAGATTGCACCCAAGGTTTCGTTATCCCTAATCCCACCTTTAAACCCTCGGTTATGATTCCTCATATACTTTGGGAGTGATGTTATTTAACAACTACCTAAATATGCACTCTCTCCCGAGCAACACATACTAAACAGGCACAACTAATTGAGGATCCTTTCAATTAACTACAACAAGTACGTAGTTGAATAAATAGAGATTAACTTGGAAAAACTATATTAACACAACAAGAAGTTCATCCTTCAACACGTTCAATCAAAACCTTAGACTAAATATTTAGCTACTCATAATTGTTTTCATAATCACAATAGCAAAATTCATCATGAATGATTAAAACAAAAGGAAGAAAGGTAGAACTCAATGCCGAATTATCTTCCTTGCCTTTTGCCTCTTCTTGCCTTCAACAAAATTATAAAAACCTTGATCTCTTCTTTTTGGGTGAGCTGGACCTCTTATAGGTTAATTGGAATTGCTCACAAACTTCCAAAACTAGCCCCAATATTACCGTGTTTCGGAGTGACTAGCGCTCGAACCGCGCATGGGCCGCGCTAATTGCGTTCTACACTATCGCTGCTCCTGGACTAGCGCGGCCGCGCTAAGACCATGCTTGGGCCGAGATAATTGCACTTTATTCTGCCCAGCGTCTTCTGCTCTAGCGTGGCCGCGCTAAGGCCGCGCTTGGCCCACGCTAGCGTGGATCAGCCGATTCCCTCTTTTTTTCGTTCTTCTTTCACACGCACTCAACTCCGAGGGGATTTACTTGATTTAATTTAGCTCCAAACACTATCATATGTCCTCATAATCACGACTTTCTCCTGCAAAACATAAACTTCACAATTATAGCCATTTTTTCATCATTTAACCTTCCTAGAACAATGAAGCATAGCTAAGTTAGGGAGTAAATGGTTGCTAAACTACATGAATAGCCTATTATCAGCTTGTAATTTTCTATTTGCAGAGATAGGAGCTACGATTTCGAGATTTTGCTTTGAGGTTGGGACTTAAAAAGAATAAGAGTAATTAAGTTGATTTTATGTTCAAATATTAAATGATAATTGAATTAAGAAAAAACTAATAATTCAGTGTGATTACTCGATCTCGAGACATCAAGCGTGAGTAGAAGTCAGTAGTATACTCAACCAACTTTACCATGCATCCTTTTATGACGTTGGGAGCACCCGTAAAATATATATACACACACACACAACGACTTTGTCGAAGCTAACGAATTCCTGTAACCCCTACTCCTAACGTAGGTCTGCCCCGAATTATGACATACCTTTTTTCTCAAAAGACACTATGCGGTCAGGTCAGGGAAGGAATATTTTCAAGATTATGAGCTCTGAGAGAGCTCTACTCCTCCGTCAATGGGGGATTCAGAACATTCTAGAATACATAGTTCGAAGAGAGAGAGAAATGAACAGTGAGAAGTCTCCGATTTGGGAAAATGGAACTCAAAATATCTATTACTCAGTATTGTCCTCTTTATACACATAAGCAATAAAGAATACAACAACTAAACTAACTAAGCTGACAGCTGAAACCTAACTAAAGCTATGCTAACTCAGCAATGTATATACAAGTGTAATACAAGTGTGTATAAATATTGAATATAATCTCCATACCCCCCCCCCCCCTCAAGTTGGAGGCAAGGTAATCACAACCAACTTGCCAAGAACAAAGGAATGCTTCACCAGTGAGTGCTTTGGTGAGAACATCTGTCAGTTGCTCTGTAGTGCCAATGTGATGCAAGGAAATAAGGCCCTCCTGAAGCTTGGTGCGCACAAAGCGGCAATCCACTTCAATATGTTTTGTTCGCGCATGAAATATGGGATTCCGTGCAATGTGTAGAGCAAACTGGCTATCACAATGTACATGTATGGGCAATGAGACAAGAACAATGAGCTCTTCAAACAACCTGTGCAGCCATAGTATCTCGCCTACCACCTTCCTAAGTGCTCTGTACTCTGCTTCTGCTGAGGACAAGGAAATGGTTTCATGTTTCTTGGACTTCCTGCTCACAGGACTACCTCCTAGAAGGATAATGTAACTAGACACAGACCCCTTAGCATCAGGGCAGGCTGCCCAGTCAGAATCACAGTAAGCAATGATGTAAAGATCAGATGCATTGCTCAAGCATAGCCCCAAAGTAGGATCTTTCTTAAGGTACCTCAACATGTGATAAGCTGCATGTAGATAGGGTTCACTGGGATCTTGCATAAACTTACTCAAATGTTGGACTCCATAAGCTATATCCAACCTGGTATTTGTAAGAAAATTCAACTTCCCAACCAATCTTCTGTAAAAGGTAGGATCAGATAAAAGAGAGCGCTCCTTAGCCTTCAATTTCATTGTGGGATCAAGAGAAGGGGTCAGGCTAGTTGAGTGCAGGCAATCATATTCTTCTAGAAGGTCCAAAACAAATTTTCTCTCTGAGATAATAATACCATCTTTCTTGTAAAGGACCTCTAGTCCTAGAAAATAGTGCAGTTGTCCTAAGTCTTTTATCTTGAATCTATCATGTAGGAAAGCTTTGAGCTGACTAATTTCCTCTAAATCAGTCCCTGTGAGGAAAACATCATCAACATAAATTTCTACAAAAGAAGTTGAAGAACCCTGCTTCTTGTAGAACAAGGAATAATCATGCATGGAATGTGTGTATTATGTTGTGTACAAGGCCTCATTTAACTTATCATACCACTACCTACTAGCTTATTTCAGCCCATAGAGGGACTTGTTCATCTTGCAGACTAAGTTTGGTGACTTCAGCTCAAGCCCTAGTAGAGCCTTCATGTAGACTTCCTCATGCAGATCTCCATGGAGAAATACATTATTTACGTCTAATTAGTAAATCTGCCATCTCTTCTTAGGTGAAATGACAATTAAAGACCTGACAGTGGTCATCTTGACCACAGGAGAAAAGGTCTCAGTGTAATCTATTCCAGCTTGTTGTGTGTACCCCTTCACAACTAGTCTGGCTCTGTACCTTTCTATGCTACCATCTGCTTTATGTCTTACCTTGTACACCCACCTACAACCAATGGCCTATTTCCCCTTTAGTAATGGGACTAAGTCCCAAGTATTGTTGGCATATAGGGCCTCAAATTCTAGAGTCATGGCACTCTGCCAAGCAGGATACATGGCTGCCTCTTCATATGAAGTTGGATCTCTATCATGACAAATATTTCTTACAACATGCTAACTATTAGGGTGCAGGTCATCAGGAGCAATATGGTTATTTTGTGAAAACAAAGCATGGAGGAAAAAATGGAATTACATTCAAATTAGGTAGATTTCACACATAATCACTCAAGTGAGAAGGGAGTATGGACTCCCTACTAGATCTTCTTTGGGCTAAAGGCTCTATGGAAGAAGGATGAGGTTGAGTGGTTAAAAGTGATGTGGAAAGTTGAAAGTGTTCAGTATGAGTTTGTGATTAATAGGAAGGGGATGTACTAGAAGGAGGAACGAGTGACATATCAGGTAGAAGAGTTGTGGTGCTGGAGGAAGAAAGGGGGTACTGATTTGTGTCTCCTTGATCAATGGTAGAAGTTGTAGGAGAAACAATAGTATAATCAGATAGGTGATCTGTGGAAGAAGTTGTAGGAAAAAATGTAGGTAGCCTTTGTACATTTGAAGTGAAAGTGAAGGGGAAAATGGTTTCATGAAACAGGACATCCCTGGAGACAGAAGTTTTCTTAGTGGCTAGACTTAGTACTTTGTAACCCTTTGTCCCAAAAGGATAACCTACAAATACATGTGGAGTGGCCCTTGGTTCAAATTTTTCCCTGAAAGGTTTGGGACTAGTAGGATAACACAAGCAACCACAAGCTTCTCAAGTGAGAGTAGGTTGGTTTCTTGTCATACAAGAGTTCAAAAGGACATTTATTCTTTAAGGGAACTGTTTATAGCATGTTGATTATAAAGGTTGCTGTAAGGACACACTCTCCCCAATATTTTAGTGGTAATTTTGACTGAAAAAGAAGTGCCCTGGCTACTTCAAGATTGTATCTGTATTTCCTTTCCACCGCCCCATTTTGTTGGGGTGTATAAGGACATTTTTCTGGTGATTTATACCTTTTGATTGAAAGAAAGAAGAAGCTTCAGTGCTAGTGAATTCTAGGCCATTATCTGTCCTTACACACTGGATATTGGTTTTGAATTAGTTCTCTACCATGTTTACAAAAGTTTTCATGACTTGAAGTGCATTGCTTTTACGGCTTAGAATATGTGTCCAGGTTGACCTACTGTGGTCATCCACCAAGGTAAGAAAATACTTGAAATTATTATGTGTTGCTACATGATAGGGACCCCACAGGTCAACATGAAGAAATTCAATGATTTTGTAGTACTGGTTGTTTTCTGAGGGATGGGGAGTCTAGAGTGTCTGGCCGTGGAACAAATGGAACAAATAAATGGTTGTCTCGGAGATAAAGATGCATGTGTAGTAGGAATGCCTTTTATTTTATTGAAGGGTACATGACCAAGTCTATAATTCCGCATAATATCCACATTGTCTCTGAGAGAGGTAGAAGAAAGCAGAGTAGAAGCGTTATATGTATTATTGCAAATGAAATTATTTACAGTAGGGTGGTGGAAATGAGATAGACAGTGTATTGCATTCATATCACTAGCATGACTGGAAAAGCAAGGAATTGCACACTTTGAAACAGAAACAAGACTACCTTTATTGAGACATTGAGAACATAGAAAGTAGAGTCCATCATACTTCTTACATATATCCAGAGGCCTCTTCAGTGAAGGGGCATGCAGTAGACATGAAATATCAGAAAAGGAAGCAATACACTTGAAATGCACTGCTATTGAACTAATAGAGACTAGGTTAAACTTGAAGGATGGTATAAATAGGACTTTATGTAAGATGATTTTGGGGGCTAGATGTACATCTCCTATTTGGGTTACTTTAACTTTGTACTAATTGGTAATTTGACAACAAGGGATATGATAGATTTATAATGTTTTGTAGGCGAATTTTATCAAAAGTCATATGATGTGAAGCTCCCGAATCTTATATCCAAAAGTCAACTTTTGCATTGAAATATTTGCATGATGGATTATCAAAATCAATGGAAGAAGTTCAAGCAATCATACCTGCAAAATTCACAGAAGCTCCACCAGAAATACTTGAATTGCCTTCTCCTCCATTTCCAACTTGAAAATGTTGCAGTAAACTGTGGATTTGTCCATATTGTTCCTTTGAAAGGCTCATGTTCTGATTGTCTCCCTGATGTTCTGGTTCAACTTCTTTAGTTGACAACATGTCTGATGACATTCCCTGCACACTTGAAACTGCATTTTCCACAGTGCTCTTCCCCTTGTTGGACCTCATGTTGTTGTTATTGTGTTATATTCTGCTTTATATTGTTGTGCGCCTTGAGGGCATCCATGTAGCTTATAGTATCCGTCTTTGGTATGTCCTAGTCGTATGCAGTGATCACAAAATGGCCTAGGCCTGCTGTTTGAAGTCTGATTCCCACCAGATGAGTAATTTGTCTTAAAGGTTCTTCCCCCTACATTGACATTCAACGCAGTAGAATCAAAGTTCAATTGGCTTCTAGGCTTGAATTCTCTCTGCTTCTCCTCCTGTATCAGTAAAGCAAATGTCTGTGCCATAGAAGGCAATGGGTTCATCATGAGAATGTTTTCTCGAACAACTGTGTAAACCTCATTAAGTCCCATTATAAACTGTATGTCTTCTATCCTGATCTGCCTTTTGCATGCTTTCCTTTGCTCCACAAGTTCACACACAACTACAGTGCGTTTTGGCACTTAGTGTGTTCAACTCTTCCCAGAGTTTCTTCATTTTTGTATAATAACCTGTGATGTCAAGTACTCACTTACTCAAATCGTTAATCTCCTTCTGGATTTGATACAACTTAGCTCCATTCGTCTTATCATATCGATCCTCTAATTCCTTCCAAAATTCAAAATAATTATTTAAATACTCAACACTTTCTGCAATGTCCTTCGCTAAAGAATTCAGAATCCATGAAGTAACCATGTCATCACACCTCTCCTACTGGCGAAATTGTGGAGAGGTCACATCAGGCCTCACACACTCTCCATTGATAAAACCTAGCTTATTTTTCACTGAAAGGGACCTTAACACTCCTCTTCTCCAAGAGCGATAGCCAACTCCATCAAAAGGAACATGTACTAAGGTAGAACACGGACTATCAGATGGATGAATATAGAGAGGACTAGTTTGTATCAATTACCGTTTGTGTGGTCGTCCCGTCGTTGCTTCGTCGGTTTGATCCATAACCGCCATGAGAATATCAAATCAGCTGGATTACTGCTCGCCCAACTGAAATTAAGCTAACAAACCTATATTCACTGACAATTGTTGGTGGATGTGTCAATTTAGAGTTTCCCCCCAAATTATTTGTTTGTGAAAGAAAAACTCAAGCGTACTCTATGATTGAAAACGGAAGAACAAACTAAGAATCTCTTCCAAGAGTTCTTTTAATTCTGAGGTAAAACTCAGATCTTATCAGCCATAAATCATATTTTAACAATTGTAAATACTAAATTATTTTAATATTTATAGATACTAAAGGTCGGTAATTATAAATGTTACTTTGGTTATCAATATTTGTAAATAATACATTCTCTTATTTGAAATATTAGTGAAATAATAAAACTTGTTCGATCAATGTTTCAAAATTTACACTTCATGACTCGATCGGTAGATGGTGATACTATTATCTTTGACAATGTAATATTTTATTTTTCACTTATCCTAATGGTGCAGAGATCGCACATTTATTTTGGCTCTGGGGGTGGATTTTCCTTTTGTCAATTATGACGTGTTTGCAAAAAAACTAGCCTAAGCTTTTCGCAACATCAATCAAAAATGAAATAGAGGGTAAATCTTAACCACGCATAATTAACTCTAGATCATATTATATTGAACATAAATGTTAGAAGGCACAATTTTATTGATCTTTGGTGATGATTACAAAATTGACTTAGCATGAATGACGGGCTTACATTTTGAAGTGTTATTTCATACCCATGTATATGAGTGAAAAGTGATCTCCTGTTAAGAGTGTTGGCTTCATTGTTATTCAGCTAGCTGGAGGAGGCCTCTTCCTATTTTTCTATTCTCCTGCCTCCCAAAAGTCCCTCTTTCTGTGGAAGATCCTCCTCTATTTATATCCCCATTTTCACCTTTATCCAATGGTCTTTAACCGAAGGGAAGGTTTCTCTTTCTGTGAAAGTCCCTCTTTCTGTGGAACCTCGAGGCGATTTTCTTTACCTTGGATAGGGTAGGTTCTGTGTTCAACGTCGGAGTTCGTTTGTTCCTAACGGGTTACGGTGGATAAACGCAGGGCGGACCTCCACGAAAAGCTGTACTGGTGAACTTTTGTGCCGGTCGTGGCGGCGTCGGAACTTACTTGGATTTGGTGACGGACGATGGCCGCATGGATGTTATGTCGAGCAGGGTCGAAACAGAAACTTGTTATAAAGTCAAGAAATGTCGATCTCTCTTTTATCTTAGAGTTTTTGAAGATTGTCCGTCATTGTGTTATGCATGCGCTCCCTGTGGCGTGTTCTGCACGCTTCATTTGTGCTGGAGAGCCTTGCGTTTCGTAGGCAAACTTCAGTTAACCTGGCTTAGTTTTTGTTAGAGAGTGCTCGGTGCCTCTTGGGTGAGCCCCAACCCCAGTCCGTTGTGTTTCGCTTCTGTTGGAGAATGTTGGACGCTGCTTGGGCGAACCAGCCCCCGGTCCGCTTTAGGAGGGTTTATGCCCCTGCTTTCGTTATTTTAACGGGAAAAATATGGTAAGTTAGAATTCGATAGATTTTGTTACCTTAACCAAACATGTTGGATGGGGGGGGGGGTGGGGTGTCGCATGGCTTCCTGCTTCGTTTCCCGCCCAGATTTTTTTTACCGTACTTATTCGTCGGGATTTTGGGGACCGAGTCCCGATTCATACCCATAAAACATGTATGAATTAGGAAAGCATGGCATACTACGTTCACAAAGTGCAAAAGGTTCTAAGTGCGTGCGGAAACAGGGGAGGGGTGCGGTGTGCACATTATTCTAAGGTGTCATAAAGCAGGATATTGTCTCTTATTCAGAAGTGGAAGAAGTGGTCGTCGCGTATGACGTGCTTGTCAAGTGAGATTACAATCGCGCTAAGTGCACGACGACCGGGGTTCCACTTCCGTCACCTGTGTGACAAGCCCCAGTTGATGCTACAAGAAAGGCTGACCTAGATTGGATCAGTTTTAAGATCTAGAGGGAACTAAGATTTTGATTAAGAAAACTCCACAGACGGCGCCAAATTGTTTGCACAAAAACTAGCCTAAGATTTTCCTAAAATCAATCAAAAATGAAATAGAGGGTAAATCTTAACCACGCATAATTAACTCTAGATCAGATTATATTGAACATAAATTTTAGAAAGCACAAGTTTATTGATCTTTGCTGATAATTACAAAATTAACTTAGCATGAATTACAGGCTTACATTTTGAAGTGTTATCCCATACTCATGTATATGAGTGAAAAGTGATCTCCTGTTGAGAGTGTTGGCTTCATTGTTATTCAGCTAGCTAGATGAGGCCTCTGCTCTTTTTCTCTTCTGCTGCCTCCAAAAAGTCCACCTTTCTGTGAAAGATCCTCCTCTATTTATATCCCCATTTTCACCTTTATCCAATGGTCTTTAACCGAAGGGTCATTCAACGGTCACGTCCCTTTTGGAGTGTTGTTCATGACGGTTGTTTAGTTGCGTAGACTCATTTTTGGTTCGATCTCGGGTATGATCGGCGGCTGACGGGGTTGTGCTCCACAAGCTGTGACCACGATTTAGTCGACCTTTCACTACTTCCTTTAGTGTCGGCCTCCTGGAAAGATTTGACCTATACAGTTAGTCCATCCGCCCGTCGGGGTTACTATCGAGCAAGCACGGTGGGCGGACCTAGTCGTTACAAATCATCAAAATCTGAGCATTCGGCTGTCTCCAAATGGGTGCGTCGATGGAGGCCCGTCGTCCCCTGGGTCGAGGTCAATTTTGGGGCGTGGGCGCGCGTTCTTTAATGAGGAGAATATATGACGTTTCGAGGGGACATGTCAGACATGTATGTCAGTTGATGCGACATTAATTCATTAGTTTTCATTATGACAATACGTTTCATGTGGTAAGCGTCGCATCGTTTCTTGTGCCGATTCTGTTGCTTTTTTTAAGAAGACGGCGTGTCACTTCTGGATTTTTGCACCTACAAATAGAGGGCTTTTATCTCGGTGGGGCATTATCCGAATCAAAATTCGATCAGAAATCCTTGAGATTGACAGCTTTTTATCGTTCATACCTTTCAGGAGTGTAATCAGCTTCCAATACCTTCATCCTCATACTCCCGATCCTTACTCCGATTCACAATGGCTAGTTCTTTGAACCCTAACCAAGTTGTTAATGCTTCGGTGCCGGAGAACGTTGTGCTCTCCCCTAACGAGGAGACGAATTTGGTGGAGGACGAAAGTTTCCCGTCCGTAGATAAGGTGGTGCCCCGCCCCGGGAAGGCCCAGAATGACTTTAACACCCAACTGGGGAGGGTCCTGCGCCGGCACTTTTGGTGATGGATGCGGCGGCGCTCGCCACCTTTAAAGTCAAGTGGGTATCCCGAAGCATATTGAACTTGTCCCGACGGGAGGTGAAATAGTCCATCTACATCGCCCAGGGTATTGCGCTTTCTACACGTACCCTTTTGTCATTGGTTACATGCTCCCTCTTCCTCCATTGGCTGTAGACTTTTGCCGTTTTTACGAGGTATGCCCGGCCCAACTCACCCCGTATATTTACAAGCTTTTCGTAATGTTGACCAAGTATGCTGAATTAGCCGTCCATGATGTTTCGGTCTGTCACATGATGCACTTCTTCGCTCCCCACTTCCAGAGGGGGACTATGTTGCACCTCCGCCGCAGGGCACAAAGAGCTTGGTGATTGGAATGGATGATAGGACCAATCGCCTCTTCTGGGAGAGTTTATTTTTCGTGCGTATAGAGCACCTGGTATGGGACCCCGCTGGGTTCCCTGAGACATGGAATTTTGCCCGTAAGTATTCCTTCACTTCCTCCTGCTATGTCGATTGTCTATTCGTATCATATGACTTTGTTAGACAGTCGTTGACCGTTTGCCTATAATTTTTTGCTGCAGCTGAGAGGCCGCCTCCCCTTCCAGTCGATGACATTCGCGACTAGGTGGCTGCGGTTCTGCGACATACTGTGGGGCTACGTGAGTGTGCGCGCTTCCATGAGAGATTCGCGCGCAGACCTGCAGTTAGTAAGTCGCTTTTCCCTGGCCTTTGCCGTATTCTGACTGTACGTTTCTTTATACTCATGCGGGGTTTTGTCTTGCTTTGATAGGTCAGAGAGGGTCGAGGAGATCTAGGGCTCCCCCACTAGCGTTCCAGTTGTCGGCGACCCCTGTATGATTTGTGTCAGTGGCACCTGTGAGTGATGACGCTGGGGCCTCGACCACGACAGTACGTTTGGAGGCGACTCCCTCACCGGAGACTCCGGTCCTGTCGGTTGGTGCGCCCGGCAATTCCTTCTTGGTTTGCAGCGGAGAGGTTTCGTCAAAAAGGCGGCAGATAATGCCGGAGGAGTCTTCTGTTGTCGAGATATTGTTGTTGGGTGAGCCTGCTTCGATGGCTCTCGAGGCGGGGGGTCGCGGTTGACCGGGAAACAGCGGAGAGGTCCTCTGTGGACGCTCGCGAAGCTGACGTGTCAGAGACGCGGAGTCCGGGGGCGGTCGTGACCATCCACAACAGACCCTCGTCATCTCGACAAGGTTGTTCTCCTCCTTCGGCCGAAGAAAGAGGGAAAGGTGTTGTGGTTGAGGATTATGAGACCGAGTCTAATCTTGACCCTGATGATGTGAGGTTGTTCGAGTGGGACTTTACCAAGACTGTGGTGATGGCTGAGGGCCCCTCCCGTATTCTGGAGATACCGTCTGATCTCAATATTTTACAAGATACGGTGGAGCTGCTGTCGCATTTTGATATCCTTTGCTCAGCTGCTGAGAGCGGAGCTCTTCAGCCGATCAGCGATTCTCATCTGTCACAGGGTATCTCCGCGATAGGCTTGGGGTTAAGTTCCTCTACCGTCTTTGCTTTATGACTCTTGGTTTTCTCTGAATCTTCCTTCTCATTTTTTTGTAGACTTACAACATGGAAGTTGAGTGCTTGTAGGACTGAGACGCGGGCTGAGATTTTCCTGAATATAGTTGAGAAATATCGGCGGTATCGCGATAGATGTCGTGAGTTGCGCGAGCGGCTTAGGGCGGGCGTTGGTACCCGGTCTACCAGGGAAGAGTTGGAGAAAAGGGACGAGGAATTGATGCGGTCTATCCCCAGATGCAACAAGTTGGAAGAGTTGCTACATGCTAAGGATGAGGAACTTGAATAGGGTAAGGGGGTGGCCATAGAGTGTAGGGATCTTCAAGCCAAAGTGAAATCATTGCAGGCTGAGCTCGACCAAGGTTCTATCAAGGTGGAGGCTTTAAGTGTCGAATGGACGCAAAAGCTAGCTGAATTGGATGGGAAGGTGGTTGCGTTGGAGCATGCCGAACGTGCCCATGAGTCTGCTTTGGCGAGAGTAGCGGCGCTGGACGACACCATCCGCGTCCTCCAATATGAGCAAGATTATGAGAGGGAGACGACCACTTTGAGGGAGGCCAGGCTTGACGAGCGCATTGGCGAGATAGACCAGGAGGCGCAGCGTTTGGGGGATCAGGTCGTAGCTCTTGAAGCTGAGAAGGTGCGCTTGTTGGCTCAGGTGGAGTCTGCCACTGCTCTCAATTCTCTCCACTTGCACCCTCAAAGGCGGAGGTTGGCGGGGATGCTGATGCCGATGATGGGATTTCTGAAGACGACGGTGAGGGCGCTGACAGGTTATGTTTAGTTTCCTTTTGTTCTTTGTTTTCGTTTTTGTTTTGTTTTCTTTTTCTCTCTTCTTTTTTCGTTGTTAGTCTTGTTCTAGCCTCTTGCAAGATGTAGTTGTCGTGTTTTGTGAATGGAATGACTGCTCAATCTTTATTTGTGTATCTCTTGGTTTTTATTTTGATATATTTCTTTGCGTGCTTGCGTGGATTTTTGGAGATCAAACATACATGATTCGAGCGAGGTTGTAAGTAATTCGAGCGAGGTCGAATGTAAGTAATTCGAGTGAGGTCGAATGTTAGTAATTCGAGCGAGGTGAATGTAAATAATTCGAGAGAGGTCGAATGTAAGTGATTCGAGCGAGGTCGAATGTAAGTGATTCGAGCGAGGTCGAATGTAAGTAATTCGAGCGAGGTCAAATGTAAATAATTCGAGCGAGGTCGAACATAAGTAATTCAAGCGAGGTCGAACATAAGTAATTCGAGCAAGGTCGAATGTAAATAATTCGAGCGAGGTCGAATGTAAATAATTCGAGCGAGGTCGAATGTAAGTAATTCGAGCGAGGTAGAATATAAATAGTTCGAGCGAGGTGGAATGTAAGTAATTTGAGCGAGGTCGAATGTAAGTAATTCGAGCGAGGTCGAATGTAAGTAATTCGAGCAAGGTCGATTTTGCGTGGAGTGGAGCGGTTTGGGGTTTATTGTGAAGAAAACTTGTGTGCTGCTTTGTTTATTCACTTCATTGGCGAGTGTTACAGGAGAATACTTCCTTATTGTGTATAATCAAAAAGTTCTCTCTACCTAGCCCCTTTGTCGGTCCGGATGGAGTAGACGATAGGCGGAGCGATGAATAAGTATCTGGAACCCCGAGGCGACTTTCTTTACCTTGGATAGGGTAGGTTCTGTGTTCAACGTCGGAGTTCGTCTGTTCCTAACGGGTTACGACGGATAACCACAAGGCAGACCTCCACGAAAGGCTGTACTGGTGACCTTTTGTGTTGGTCGGGGCGGCGTCGGAACTTACTTGGATTTGGTGACGGACGATGGCCGCATGGATGTTATGTCGAGCGGGGTCGAAATGGAAACTTGTTATAAAGTCAAGCAATGTCGATCTCTCTTTTGTCTTAGAGTTTTTGAAGATTGTCCGTCGTTGTGTTATGCATGCGCTCCCCGTGGCGTGTTCTGCATGCCTGATTTGTGCAGGAGAGCCTTGCATTTCGTAGGCGAACTTCAGTTAACCTGGCTTAGTTTTTGTTAGAGAGTGCTCGACGCCTCTTGGGTGAGCCCCAGTCCCAGTCCCAGTCCCCTGTGTTTTGTTCCTATTGGAGAATATCGGACACCGCTTTGGTGAGCCAGCCCCAGTCCGTTGTGTTTCGCTTCTATTGGAGAATGTTGGACGCCGCTTGGGCGAACTAGCCCCGGTCCGCTTCAGGAGGGTTTACGCCCCTGCTTTTTGTTATTTTGACGGAAAAAATATGGTAAGTTAGACTTTGATAGATTTTGTTATCTTAGCCAAACGTGTCAGATGGGGGGGGGGGGGGGTCGCATGGCTGCCTGCTTCGTTTCCCCCCCAGA
>MDKH01009383.1:0-37546 GCA_005239495.1 Nicotiana undulata
CCCCCCCCCCCCCCCCTTCTATTCTACCATAGCCACTTCTAGCAAAACATAGACACAATCCAAACAAAGGAAAAATCTCATAACCTTAGCACACCCCCAACGCACTCGCGTAACTCCTTCCAAGATATCAACACCAAAATCCAATAACCATGGGAAGTAAAGGAGATGTCAAGACTAACAACGTTACCAATCAGAGGAAACCCAGATTTCTTTGTCTTCATGGGTTTCGAACCGGTGGCCAAATTCTTAAGAAACAAGTCTTTGACAATTGGCCAACTCAAATTGTAGAAAAATTGGATCTTGTTTTTGTTGATGCACTTTTTTCTTGTCAAGGCAAATCTGAAGTTGAGGGTATTTTGATCTTCCTTATTACGAATGGTTCCAATTCAACAAGATCATTTATTTTATTTTCTTTCTTGCTCTTTACAGTTGCTGGCTTAAGAATTCCTATATTTTACGTTCAATGAAAATGAAAACCTTTTTACTTAATTGTGGTTGATTTTTTTATATATGAATTTACGGAGTATCAGAATTTTGATAAATGTCTTGCATATATCAGAATTCGATTAAACTTCAGTCTCCATTATCAGAGCTTTTGTTTACAGTTCATGCCTAGGAGGTGAAGAATAAAAGAAGGAAGAAAAATATAAATTTAATAAATTAATTTTGGAAAAAGGATAGGGCCCACAAATTGGGACCTTGAACATACATGTGTCAACAAATGTGAATGAATGGATGATGTGGCTATATAAAATATTAAATTAAATCCATGTCAGCCGCAATTGAACAACATGCACCATCACAAGTGTTTATTAGTAGCCATTTTTTCAAGTAAAGGTGTTCAAATGGGAAACTCAAGAGTTCATATATCGGCTTTACAAACTGATGCAAGTTTAAGTGGTCAGGAAGCCATTTTGCCTATTAAATTTGTATTAAAACTCATATATTCCATAGGGGGTACCAACCAGATATGAATTTTACAAATTATGAACCAACACCCAGTTGGAATATGCGTAGTTCTGGTGTGTTGGATCATGGTGGTCCATCGGGGAGTCATCACCAACCGGATAATGTCCATCATGGGATGTCAACACATTACGATTTGTAAATGAAGTGATATAGCTATACGTAAAGTATTTATCAATTTGAGTAGCACATTATTTAGTTGGTTGTGCAGTGAAAACGAGCAACTTGAATGTCTTTCCCTTACTCAAGTTCCCGAAGACGACATATTTAATTGGGATATGGCAGATGCACAGAGTCAGGAAGAGAATAGTGATTATGAAAATAATGTCGATGAGTCCGGAGATGACACACCCTTCCCTGATGAGGGTGGTGATGAGGAGGAAGAGAATGTTGAACCTGATTTGACGAGGGAGCATGCTTCACCCCCCGTTAGACCAAGAGTGTACGAGTCCCAAGTGTCGTTTCATTCAAGGGAGATTCCCTACCTTGATCATTTCCAAGTATGCCGGATGTGGATGCCCTCACAAGGGATATTGACGAAATTCGGACATCAATATGGGATGAGTCTAGACTAATGGTGCTGTCAAAGGGCATGCTTTTTCCTTATAAAACGTGCATAAGCAGGGAGGCGAAAATGTACAGTGTAAGAGATGTCGTGAGATGACGGTATGAGAGTCAACCCGGAGGTATACAAGGTTGTTTGTCATAGATGGTTTACGAGTTGCCACTGGATGCTGCGTGCGAGCAAGAAGAAAACATGTATGTGGAAAGTGGGTAAATACATTGGCACCTACACTTGTAAAATGGACACATTCAGTGGGAATCACTTCAACTTGGATGTTGACTTGATTTCTCTTGTCCTGATTCCACACATTGAAGCGTCCATAAGGTACAAGATCAAAGAGTGCATTACATCCGTCCACTGGGAATATGGTTGTACCATCACCAAAAGAAAGGCATTTCTCGGGCGCAAACGTGCGTTTGAAATTGTTTATGGTAACTGAGACAAGTCATTTGCAGCTCTACCCAGGTATATGGACACATTGCAACACTTTAACTCCGGGACCGTTGTTGAATGGAAACTTGAGAGGAGTCCGAGAACACCAGAATATATATTCAAATACGTGTTCTGGGCATTCAAACCAGCAATTGATGGTTTTCTGCATTGTCGGCCGGTAATATCATAGATGGCACTCATGTCTATGGAAAGTATGATATTAAGCTGTTGATCGTCGTTGCAGTAGATGCTAATGGAAGTATATTTTCTTTAGCTTTTGCTATTTGTGCCAATGAAAGCCAAGAGGCGTGGACTCTGTTTTTGAACCACTTAAAAGAGCACGTTGTCAAACAACGTTCATGTATTTGTCTAATATCTGATCGGCATGGTGGTATTATAAGTTCTATAGAGAAATTTCCTGCATGGCAACAACCGTATGCCTACCACTGTTACTGTGTGAGGCACTTGAAGGCCAATTTCTAGAAGGCACATCCCAACAAGGATTTGCACGATTTAATGTGGATGGATGCAATAGATCACCAAGAGCATAAATTCCGGAGGCACATGGAATCTATCAGGCAGGAAGACGAGGCAACCTATCGTTGGTTGATGCGATATAAGCCTGAAAAGTGGACTTTGCATGCAGATGGTGGCAGAAGATGGGGAATTCTTACTACAAATGTGTCAGAGTCTTTCAACGGGTTATTGAAGTCTGCACGAGGATTTCCTATCACTGCCATAGTGCGGATGTCATTCAAGCAGATGGCAGAGAGGTTTGTTGAAGGGCTACAACTGCAACGTCATTGATGGAAAGGGGTGTGGAATTTATGCCACTACCAATGAAAAGATTTGAGAAATACAGGCGGCGAGCACATTGGCATTTATTTTTATAGTATTGCCAAGACCGAAATATTTTTGAAGTTCGTACCGCTATCCATCAAAACCGGGGGAATAATGTACACACCATAAATGAATCTAGAAGGTTATGCTCTTGTGGGACATGGTCCATCTACCACATGCCTTGCTCACATGCCACCAAGTTCTTTCAACATACAGGTTTAGGGCCAACCAACTACGTTGATAAATAATATAGTGTTGATGCGTACTTAAACACCTATAGTGGGCAGTTGCAGCCAGTGGGTGTTGAGCATTATTGGTCATCGGAACCATTTAAAATGGTGTGTAACAAAGAGTTTTTGCGTCAGCGACAGGTGCAAAAACGAACGCGTATACAGAACCAAATGGATGTTGGTGATACTGTTTATGCGCGCAAATGTGGTATATGCTCGCAAATAGGACACGATCGTCGAAAATGTCCTTCAACTTGTTTGGGTGGCGGTGGTAATCCAGCTCCTGGTGGAAGTTCATCTAATGTGACCAACTATCAAGGATCACATAGTGTTTTATTTCCGTAATGTGGTTGTAATAAGTGTATGTACTTGTTTATGTTACAAAAAAGTATCAAATAAAATTATGTTTCCATTGCTGTTAAATCTTATTGAACTTAACATTATCAGTGGAGTAAATTAATGAATTTCTCCCTCCCGTTCATGTTATCAAAAATAGTATTGTATTAAAAAACCAAACTTATTACGTTGACTTTCGAATTGCAATATTGCCAACATTATATCTGTAACGACCCGACCGATTGTTTTGAGAATTTAAGCTCCGTTCGGTGGCATAAGGTCTTGAACAGCTTCACATTGTGTATATCGATCTGTGTGCATGGTTGGATTCAGTTACCGGATGATTCAGAGTCGAATTGGAAGAAGAATTTTTGCTTTGATAGCTTAAGCGATGAACTTTTTACCGATATTTTGACTTTTTGTGTAAACGGCTTCGGAATTAATTAGGGATGATGTCAGCAGCTTCGTACGGTGATCTTTGGCTTAGGAGCGCGTCCGAAATGTGTTTTGGAGGTCCGTAGTAGATTTAGGTTGGGATTGGTGAAACTGGAAATTTGGCGATTTTCGATCGGCAGGGAAAAATGTGATATCGGGTCGGAATCGAATTCCAGAAGTTCGAATAGGTTCGTAGCATCATTTGTGACGTGTATGCAAAATTGCAGGTCATTCGGGCGTGGTTTGGTTGGTTTCGGCATCGTTGGCGAATTTTGGAAGTTTAGAAATCCTTAGGCTTGAATTTGGGGTTAATTCAGTGTTTTGATGTTGTTTTGGGTGTTCCGAAGGCTCGACTAAGTTTAGGTATTGATATGTGACCTATTGGTGTAATTGGTTGAGGTCCTGAGGGGCTCGGGGTAATTTTGGATGGTTAACGGGAAGTTTGAAGTTTGAAAAATGCAGATGGTGCTGTTGTTCTGGTGTGGCCGCACCTGCGGATAGGGAACCGCAGGTTAAAGCTCCGAAGGTGCGAGAGGAAGCGGACTGCGCAGCCTCCGCAGGTGCGAAATATTGGAACGCATGTGCGGTCCCCGCAGAAGTGATCTCTTGGGCGCATGAGCGAGAAGGAGCGCAAGTGCAGTTGGACTAGCCCACCTGCGGTTGCGCAGATGCGGTTAAGTGGTCGCAGAAGCGGACGTCTGGGCAGATTCTTATAAACGAGGGTTAGCCATTTTTCTTCACATTTTGAGCTTTGGACTTCGGATTTGGGAGCAAATTTTGGGGATTTTCAAGCTGATCGAGTGGGTAAGTTTTCTTCACCTAGAATTATATATATTCCATGATTTTATCTTTATTTTTATCATTTAAATTGTGTTTTGGGTTGAAGAAAATGTTGGTTTTTGAAGAAAATTTCTAAAACAATTTTTCATGATTTGAGGGACGAAATGGTATCGGAATTTGGTAATTTCTGTATGGTTGAACTCATTTTGGAATGGGTGTTCGGATTTTATATAATTTGACGGGTTCCGAGGTGGGGGCCCCGGGTCGACTTTTGGTTCGATTTTTAGATATTTTTTAAAGATCGAATCTTTATTACCCGGAATAGTTCCTTATGAGTTTTATGTGTGTTTTGAAGTTGATCTAGTTGGATTTGAGCCGTCCAGAGGCCTTTTCACCCGAGAAGTCCATTTTAGAGTACTGAGTTGTCGTCTTTGAGGTAAGTATCTTGCCTAACCATGTGTGGGAGAATTACCCTCTAGGATTTGAGTCTTCTATGTTGATTGTAGCCCGTGTACGCGAGGTGACGACTGCATGCTCGGACTTATTTGTAGGAGGTTGGCCTTTTAAGGTTCTTAGGTTATTGTATTCCCTATGTATGAACTTGTACTTGTTATGACTGCGTTCCTGATTGCTAGTTTCATCTCTACCTGCTTAAATTAGAATTACTTACTTTTAGGTTCACCTTATTGTTTACTTGACCTTAATCGACTTGACTGAAGATTTTACCCTTCTACCGTCAAGCTATATTTTTCATAAACTACCTATTTAATTGGAATTAGTATTATCTCACCCTATAATTGTTTAGCATTAATTGGAGTTATGATTATCTTTTGCAGCTTACCCTTATTTGAATTATTGAAAAATCTCTCGTAATTGCTCAACCTTAAAAGGAATTTGGATAACATATAACTTAGCCAACTTGCCTTTATTTGGAATTAATCGACTTGTGTTGGCTTTTTATTATTGACTTGAATATTGAGGATTCGTTGTTACGTCTTGTTTCTCCCTGGTTAAGTTGTTTTCTTTACGTTTAGTATTTCTTTTCCGTGGTTATTCCTTGTGAGTGAGTTCTACTATTCTTGTGATTTAATTTCTTGTATTGATTTGCTCGTCGTACATTGCATTTCTATCATTTGTTGCTTTTGTACATGTTGTGGCGATGTACAATGTGTTCTGTCGTGTTATGGTTGTTATCCTTGTTGGTTGCATTGCATATTTAAATTGGGGACTACGGACGTATTCTGGGAGATCCCCCTAGCACTGCATATTTATTTTTTGGACTACGGACGTATTCTGGGAGATCCCCCTAGCACTGCATATTTATTTTGGGGACTACAGACGTATTCTGTGAGATCCCCCATGTACTGCATATTTATTTTGGGGACTACGGACATATTCTGGGAGATCCCCCCTATACTGCATGACTAATTCTGAACTACGGGACGGAGTTCCAGTATATTATCTTGAAGAAACTATGTTCGAAAGATATTTATTTGAAAAGTATAGTTGAAAAGCATTTACCTTGAAGAAAACTATGTTTGAAAGGCTATTATTTGGAAAGGTATATTTGAAAAGCATTTATCTTGAAGAAAACTATGTTTGAAAGGCTATTATTTGGAAAGGTATATTTGAAAAGCATTTATCTTGAAGAAAACTATGTTTGAAAGACATTTATTGGAAAAGTATATTTGAAAAGCATTTGTCTTGAAGGAACTATGTTTTGAAGATTTTCTTTCTGCAAAGTATATATATTCGGAGGAAGTATATTTCAAAGGAATTTTCTATTTGAAGTGATTATATGTTAAAGCTTTCAATATAACTTGCGGGTGAAAGTTTACACTTGAAGATTTGACCAATTTATTGGGGTTGTTGGCTAAGACTTGATGTGGAAACTGTTGCAGTGCTGAGTTACTACTTGTCCTTACTGTATTGTGGTTTACCGGTTTTTGGGGATTGTTCCCGTCCTTCCTTCTGTGTATTATTATGATGTTCTGTTGTTATTTGCTGTATTTCCTTCTGCATTGTAGTCGTTATGTTGTTAACCATATTCTGTAGTCATTAGATAGATGTCACGTTCTGTCATTCCTATATTTATGCATGTTTAATTTATTAGACTAGCGGGTGTCTTGACTAGTCCTCATCACTACTTCACCGAGGTTAGTCTTGATACTTACTGAGCACCGTTGTGGTGTTCTCATACTACTCTTCTGCATATTTTTGTGCAGATTCTAGGTTTCGCATGGCCGACCGATTGATTGCTAGCAGCGCGGTTGATGTTGTGGAAACTCAAGGTAAAACCGCTTCAGTGTTCGCGGTTTCGGAGTCACCGTCTTATTTGTTTTTTTATAAAATTGTACTTATTTCCGAACAATGGTATTTCAGGAGTTATAGTGTAAAATTCTGTAAAGTTTATGACTTGTACTTACCGAGTTTTGGGAAGATGTGTAATGTGTAGAGATTATTCCAAAAATCATTTAGATGATTCTTATATTATAATTGATGTTGTTAATAATAGGCTTACCTAGTCCTTAAGACTAGGTGACATCACGATGCCCAACAGAGGGAAAATTGGGTCGTGACAATATCAAAGGCTAAAATTATTAGAAAACTACAATGTCAGAGGAGGAAGATGTTTGATAATTATGTGAATATATATATATATATAATTAGTCCTAGTCCCGTATGTTATAGGATAACGCGGTTAAATACTACGTTATGTGTGTTGTCTTGTCGACCTGAAAAGCTGCCCGCCTGCAAAAGTTGTATTGTACCCAAAAGAATCTTTAACACACGAAGCATAGTGCGATTAAATACTACGTTATGTGTGTTGTTTTTTCGACCTGAAAAGCTGCCCGCCTGCAGAAGCTGTATTGTACCCGAAAAAATATTTAACACGCGAAGCATAGCGCGGTTATATACTACGTTATGTGTGTTGCCTTGCCTATAAATAACTAGCGCATTTTAGTTATTATATGCACTTAACCAAAACAAATAGCAAAACTTTCCATAAAAGCAGGGTTTTTTTTCATTAACAAATGTCTGGACGCAATTACCAACCAATGTGCTATTGTGGCAAACGTTGTATGGTGAAGGAATGTTGGTTTGATGGTCATGTTGGGCGCAGATATTGGATGTGTGTAAACAGGTTGGGAGGCAATGACGGAAATTATTGTAATTTTGAGGTATGGTATGATGAACCCATTAAGAAGGAATGCTACAAAAAATCTTTGTAGTATATCTGGGATATGAACTAGGAATACTAACGTCGTGAGTCTGAAATAAAACGACAAATTGCGGCATTGCATGAGAAACTAAAAGAGGCGGAAGAAGAAAAATATAAAATGGAAGAGAAATTTAAGTGGTTGGAGCAGAGAATACTATGTGGTAGTGACTAAACAATGACATGTATGTGTTGAGTGTAGTATTTTATCTTTATGCTTTCCCTGTCATGTGTTTTCATTAATTGTACTGAATTAAAATTATGTTAAGTTGTTATGTTTGTGCTTGCGTTGTAGTATTAAAACAATGAAGAACCGGAGAAATAAAAACATAATGCGCATATAATGTAAACAATAAAAAGTGTTGTTATTATTTACATAAAATAATATTTACATAAAATATAAAAAAGAAAATCAATGCGTCCCACAACCTGTGTGCTTCAATACAGTCGCTGGCCTGAGGCGCTTCCCATCCCCTCTGGCTATGCTATCAGGATCATCCTCATCATGTCGCCTCTTTATCGCAGGATGCGCTGCAGCATGATCATTAGTACTGCTGGCAGTCTCGGTAGAAGGGGCCTTCGTTCCAGCAATAACCTACAAAAGAATAAGTTATTTCAGTATATGAAAATATATTAGTAATGTACATGTTAAGTCAATAAAATTTAAATTGTCTTACCATGGTTTCGTCGGGCTTCTGAATATAATCACCCGTCGCAACCAGGTCAGCATCGCACAAAGTGTAATGACCCGACCTGTCGTTCCGAGAGTTATAACCCTGTTTCCCCCATTCCTGCTTCTTTGTGTGTTGTTCAGTTGTGTTGAGTTGTATCGAGTTGGTAGGTTTGGGTTCGGAGTAGTTTTGGAGTGAAATGAGACACTTAGTCCCTTAGTTAGAAAGCTAAGTTAGAAAAGTCAACTAGAAGTTGACTTATGAGTAAACGAATTCGGATTTTGATTTTTATGATTCAGTTAGCTTCGTTGTATGATTTTAGACTTATGAGTGCGTCCGGGGTATAATTTGGAAGTCTGTGGTATAATTAGGCTTGAATTGGCGAATTTTGGAAGTTTAGAAGTTCTTAGGCTTGAATCCGAGGTTGAATTGGTGTTTAGTGTTGTTTTGGGTGTTCCAAGTGTTCGACTTAGTTCGGGTAATGATATATGACTTGTTGGAATTATTGGTTGAAGTCCCGAGGGCCTCGAGTGAGTTTTGGATAGGTTTGGATTGTGTTGCACTCGTTTTTCTTATGTTTTGACGCCGTATCTTCAAGCATAAATGATATTATATTGAACAAATGAGCTCTGATTTCCTTTTTTATTGAAGCATTATATCTGTATTATAATTACGGACCCGTAGCAAAAAGAATCATCGAATTTTGACATCGTATAAGGATTCTATGGTCATTTTACTAAGAATTAAGTTGCCAGATTTTTCAGGTTAATTACGAAAGTGGCACTAACGGCGTAATTAAAAATCTGCACTATTTGCAAATATTAAAACCTACATATCTCCTTCATTATAAGTTCAAATTGAGTGATTCAAAAGCCAATCTTGACTAAAATTTCACAAGGAATCTATTGGAAGCATAAAAAGTGAGTTTCGAGATTGTTTGGCATGATAAACGAGGTAGAATAGCTGGCAGAAAAATATATAAAACTAGGGTTTGTTTATTCGGTCATATTTTGAGTTGAGGAGCTCAGATTTGGGTGATTTTGGAGGCGATTTTCACCATATGAATTGGGGTATGTTTTCACTACTCGGTTTTGGTTATATTTCATGAATCCATCTTCGTTTTTTTTAGATTTGATTGATGATTTTAAAGTGAAATTGAGGGAGTTAGGGTTTGAGTTTTGGAGAGTTTTAAGTGAGGATTTGAGGGACCAAATTGAGTTAGATTTTGACGAATTTTATATGGTTAGACTCGGGAGAGGACAAGGTTTATTATTATTCCATTTTCGATTGATTTCGAGACGTGGGTCTGGGGGCTGGGTTTTGGCCGATTTCGGAGTTTTGGCCTATTTATGTAATTTTTCCTGTGGAATTCAATTCTTTAGCCTATGTTGATAGTATTATTCTAATTATAGATAGATTCAGAGCTTTTGGAGACGGAGTCCATAGACGAGGGCATCTCGGAGTAGGATTTTACGTTGTTGAGGTAAGTAACAGTCTTAACTCTGGTTTTGAGGGTATAAACCTGGAGAGTTTGATATCATGTGATTTTTTGGAGGTGATACCCATGCTAGGTGATGAGCGTGTGGGTGTAAACCTTGAGGTATTGAGACTTGGTCCGTCCCGTAAGGTTGTGAGGCCTAATAGCCATTATATATGTTTATGCATTTACTTGTTATTGAACTTGTCTCCCTTCATGTTAGGGATGATGCTTAGGCTTTATTCATGCTCACATTAATTATACTCAGTCATAGAAATTATTGTACATGTTTATCTCAGTCTCTATTATTTGCTAATATGTTGTGATACTTGATGTGGGTTGTGTCCCCTTATTTGTTGATGATGGCGAGGCTAGTGAGGTACATGATTGAGTGAGACCGAGGGCCTGATTGTGAGGATATTAATACCATAGCGCGTGAGTTATCCGCGTAGCACGTGAGTTGACCGTGCGGGTCCAGATATTGATATCATAGCGCGTGAGTTGTCCGCGTAGCACGTGAGTTGACCGTGCGTATCCAGGTACTGATATGATGGCCTGATTGTGAGAATATTAATACCATAGCGTGTGAGTTATCCGCGCAGCACGTGAGTTGACCGTGCGGGTCCAAGTATTGACATCATTGGGCGTGAGTTTTCCGCGTAGCACGTGAGTTGACCGTGTTGATCCAGGTATTGATATGATGGCACGTGAGTTGTCCGTGCTTAGCGCTTGATCTTTGGGAGATCCTACAGAGTCTGTACACATCCCTAGTGAGCGCAGAGTGTTGAGTGTATAGAGTGTTGAGAGTGCTGAGGGCGAGTGCTGAGTGATGGAGTGACATTGATGTGAGGTTGCATTTACTTTTGTTGTTGTTGCATTTTACTTGTTAATTTCTTTGTAGAATTTATTGAGTTATGGAATTTACCTGTTTATTCATGTTAATTGTAAATTGTGAAAATAAATAATTGGACTGTCTTGCTTAGCTCGTCACTACAGCTCAGTTCCTTAGTTATTTTTGTTATTACTCAGTCGGTTGTACTCATACTACACCCTGCACTTTATGTGCAGATCCAGGTGAGTTAGAGCGCGGCGATGTCTGAGTTCATGCCGGCTATCTGTGGAGATTGCAAGGTAGCTGCTAGCGTCCGCAGAAACTTGTTACTCCTTTTATCATTTATTCTTTTAGACAGCACTATATCTTAATCCATAGTTTTAGACGCTCGTGACTTAGTGACACCCCGTTGTTTGGGGCTAGCTTCTGTATTTTTATATAGATTATATTTATAGTTGATTTAGTTTATGAGAAATTTAAATGTTGGTATTGTTTTATTAAGTCCTTAAAATTGATTAGTAGTAATATTTTGAGAAACAGGCTTTCCTTGTAACACGATAAGCGCCATCACGACCGTGGTTAGGTTTTGGGTCGTGAAAATTTGGTATCAGAGCCTAGGTTACACAGGTCTCACGAGTCATGAGCGGGTTTAGTAGAGTCTTGCGGATTAGTACGGATACATATGTACTTATCTTCGAGAGGCTGCAGAATCTTTAGGAAAATTTACATTCTTGAATTATTATCTTGCGGTATTGATTCATCTTGAAAGGTAACTCTTTGAATTACTTCCATGCATTCGTAGGCTCACATGAGCGCTTGGTATCAATTGTGCATCGACGGCTTGTGATTCCCTGGATGAGGTGCGAGATGTGATTTCTGTGTGTTGATGTTGGTCCAGTCTGGAAGACTTGAGGTCAGGTTTTGACTGTAGCTTGAGCACTGAGGTGTTGATTGTGTGAGCACGCGCTTGTGGACTTATATGTCCGGTAGTGTCCCTATTAGTGGAAATGGTGGCTGGCTGGATACGTGATGAGTATGATGTGACCGCGAGATGAGTTCATATGATTTGAATGTGACGAGAAGGATTTGCTTGAGGTGTAGAAAGAACTATTCAGTGCTTAATTCCCGTTCTGATTTGACGTATAGCCTTGAGTTAGGAGTGTGATGGAGGATCCTTTTCAGGTATGTTTCTAGACTCGTTCGAGGACGAATGTTTGTTTAAGAGGGGGGATGTAATGACCCGGCCTGTCGTTCTGAGAGTTATAGTCTCGTTTCCCCTATTCCTGCTTCTTTGTGTGTTGTTCAGCTGTGTTGAGTTGTATCGAGTTGGTAGGTTTGGGTTCGGAGTAGTGTTGGAGTGAAATGAGACACTTAGTCCCTTAGTTAGAAAGCTAAGTTAGAAAAGTCAACCGGAAGTTGACTTATGAGTAAACGAATTCGGATTTGGATTTTTATGATTCGGTTAGATTCGTTGGATGATTTTAGGCTTATGAGTGCGTATGGAACATAATTTGGAGGTATGTGGTAGAATTAGGCTTGAATTGACGAATTTTGGAAGTTTAGAAGTTCTTAGGCTTGAATCCGAGGTTGAATTGGTGTTTAGTGTTGTTTTGGGTGTTCCAAGTGTTCGACTTAGTTCCGGTAATGATATATGACTTGTTGGAATTATTGGTTGAGGTCTCGAGGGACTCGGGTGAGTTTTGGATAGGTTTGGATTATGTTGCGCTCGTTTTTCTTATGTTTTGACGTCGTTTCTTCAAGCATAAATGAAATCATATTGAACAAATGAGCTCTGATTTCCTTTTTAATTGAAGCATTATATCCGTATTATAATTACGGACCCGTAGCAAAAAGAATCATCTTTGACATCGTATAAGTATTTTATGGTCATTTTACTAAGAATTAAGTTGCTAGACTTTTCAGGTTAATTATGAAATTGGCACTAACGGCGTAATTAAAAATCTGCACCATTTGCAAATATTAAACCTACATATCTTCTTCATTATAAGTTCAAATTGAGTGATTCAAAAGCCTAATGTTACTAGAATTTCACAAGGAATCCACTGGAGGCATAAAAAGTGAGTTTCAGGATAGTTTGGCATGAGAAACGAGGGAAAATTGCTGGCAGAAAAATATATAAAACTAGGGGTTGTTTATTCGGTCATATTTTGAGTTGGGGAGCTCGGATTTGGGCGATTTTGGAGGCGATTTTTACCATATGAATTAGGGTAAGTTTTCAATACTCGATTTTGGTTATATTTCATGAATCCATCTTCGTTTTGTTGAGATTTGATTGATGATTTTAAAGTGAAATTAAGGGAGTTAGGGTTTGAGTTTTGGAGAGTTTTAAGTGAGGATTTGAGGGGTCAAACAGAGACAGATTTTGAAGAATTTTATATGGTTAGACTCAGTATAGGACGAGGTTTATTATTCTTCCATTTTTGACTAATTTCAAGACGTGGGCCCAAGGGCCGAGTTTTGGCCGATTTTAGATTTTTGCCCTATTTATGTAGTTTTTCTTGTGAATTTCGATTCTTTAGCCTATGTTGATAGTATTATTCTGATTATGGACAGATTCAGAGCTTTTGGAGACCGAGTTCATAGACGAGGGCATCTCGAAGAAGGATTTTACGTTGTTGAGGTAAGTAACAGTTTTAACTCTGGCTTTGAGGGTATAAACCTGGAGAGTTTGATATCATGTGATTTTTTGGAGGTTATACCCACGCTAGGTGATGGGCGTGTGGGTGTATACCTCGAGGGATTGATACTTGGTCCGTCCCGTGAGGTTGTGGGGACTAATAGGCATTATTTGTGTTTATGCATTTACTTGTTGTTGAACTTGTCTCCCTTCATGTTAGGGATCATGCTTAGACTTTATTCATGCTCACATTAATTATACTCAGTCATAGAAATTATTGTACATGTTTACCTCAGTCTCTATTATTTGCTAATATGTTGTGATACTTGATGTGGGATGTGTCCCCTTATTTGTTGATGATGGTGAGGCTAGTGAGGTACATGATTGAGTGAGACCGAAGGACTGGTATTGAGGATGTTAATACCATATCGTGTGAGTTGTCCGCGTAGCACGTGAGTTGACCGTGCTGGTCCAGATATTGATACCATAGTGCGCGAGTTGTCCGCGTAGCACGTGAGTTGACCATGCATATCCAGGTATTGATATGATGGCATAATTGTGATGATATTAATACCATAGTGCCTGAGTTGTCCGCGTAGCACGTGAGTTGACCGTTCGGGTCCAGGTATTGACACCATAGCGCGTGAGTTGTCCGTGTAGCACGTGAGTTGACCGTGTGGATCCAGGTATTGATATGATGGAACGTGAGTTGTCCGTTATTAGCGCTTGGGCTTTGGGAGCCCCTCCGGATTCTATACACATCCCCAGTGATCGCAGAGTGTTGAGTGTATAGAGTGCTGAGAGCGTTGAGTGCTGAGTGATGGAGTGACATTGCTGTGAGGTTGCATTTACTTTTGTTGTTGCTTCATTTTACTTGTTAATTTCTTTGAGAATTTACTGAGTTATGGAATTTACCTGTTTATTCATATTTATTGTAAATTGTGAAAATAAATAATTGGACTGTCTTGCTTAGCTCGTCACTACTGCTCAGTTCCTTAGTTATTTCTGTTACTATTGAGTCGTTTGTACTCATACTACACCCTTCACTTTATGTGCAGATTCAGGTGAGTTAAAACGCGGCGATGACTGTGTTCAGGCCGGCTATCTGTGGAGATTGCAAGGTAGCTGCTAGCGTCTGCAGGACCTTGTTACTCCTTTTATCATTTATTCTTTTAGATAGCACTATATCTTAGTCCATAATTTTAGACGCTCGTGACTTAGTGACACCCCGATGTTTGGGGCTAGCTTCCGTATTTTTATATAGATTATATTTAGACTTGATTTAGTTTGTGAGAAATTTTAATATTGGTATTATTTTATTAAATCCTTAAAATTGATTAGTAGTAATATTTTGAGAAATAGGTTTGCCTTGTAACATGATAGGCGCCATCATGACCATGGTTAAATTTTGGGTCGTGACACAAAGTGGCCTCTGTGATGGGCAGTGATGAAGCCTAAATAAGAAAAACATAAAGATATTTATGGACAATCAATGAGATAAAAAAAATTCAAATTTGATAGTAATACAAACATACCTACGCCTGTGAAAGATCCCCAGCACCCCTCGATGATGATCCATAACTCAGTCGGCGCCCACTATCCACATCTCGGGTCGGCCGATCATTAGCAACGGTCGATGGGCCTGGAAAGTACTAATCCCAATCCTCTCGTGTAATGCTCGTGCTCGTGATCAACAATGGATCTGACAGGGTCACCTGCGAAGTCCTTGGAGTGAGCTGAAGCTGAAGGCTGAACGACATGTTGCTATGATGGTAGCCTAACTCATGGAGGTCACCCGACTGATCAGCTCCAACATCCTCAACAGGTGCCTCAACGCCCCCTTACTGGGGACCACCTCCTTGTCGGCCTCACGACTTCGTGGGACATCCCTACCTCGTGGGACAACCCTAACTCAATGGTACTTCTCTAGCTCCACATAAGCAGGGTCGTGTCCTAAAAGCTCATTCTCTCGGGCTCTCCACAGTGTCCGGGCAGCCAGCTTTGTAACCTGCCGGCCATACTCATGCAAAGTGGTCGCTCCCTCGTGGGCATGCTGTTGCATCTGCAGTCCCAACTGGTGGAACTAATGTAGGCCAATAGCCTGTACAACATGTAAAATATATATTACGGAACGCGAGGTTACAATTATAAGTAAGAATACCCAATAACATATCAGTGCCTCGTGCCTCCCGTCATATGGAACGTACCGACTGCTAGCATGATAAATGGGATTCTCGACGAAAAGTTGGGTAACGCCGCGGTACCAGCCGATATAATCATGCTCAGTATCCGTTTGGCGCGGTGAAGGGGTGGAATCAAGTCAAGTCGACGGTCCCAAGTATCGATATGCGCCTCTAGCCATGCCACATATGCTTGGTCCACCCTGGAACGATCATCCCGCTGGAAATGTATGGTCTGCCAGGTGGGCGGTGGCGGTGGCGGTACAAGCTGCGGACGGCCAAACTGGAAAAGTACCCGCTCGGTGGCATGATGCTCCACATTATCAAGGCGCATCAGCGGGACGGAAGAGCTCCAAATAAGTCGTTCGGCCGAGCAATAATCGGGCAAACCAGCTATCAGCGCGTCACTATATGTCCTCCAGATGAACTATTAAGTAACAACAGAAAACGTGAGTATACGCAACACATATGAAGCCATGCCAAGTAAACTTAGGTATACATTTACATATGCGCCCTCCAGCAAATCCAACAAATCCCTGCACAAGGGATATTGTGTCAAGCCTCGTACTCTCATCCATATCCCCGTCAGAGAACCCATCTCCTAGAGGTGGTACACCTGGAGCTAATGGTGGTAGAGGTGGCTGCAACTGCAGTAACCGCTCCCCGGCTCAAACCTAACATACAAAGTTGACGTAAAATTTAAGATATATTTTATGGGGTATGTTATAATGAATAGAGTATTCGAATATGTTTTCACCTGTAGCAGTGGAAAAAATCCAGCAACGTCATGCTTGGTGCCCATGCTCGCCCGGCACATCTGCATGCACAAGTAGGCGAGAACATCAGCACCCCAGTTATACTGGGGTAAATCATCTAGCCGCTCAAGATGATGACGAAATCTCAAGCTTACTAGGTTCCCCGAAGTGTTCGGGAACAAGACCCCTCCAAACATAAGGAGTAGCAGCAACCTCGTGTACCGGTGAATATGCAGCTCCGGTGTATCGCCTGTGATGTCAGGGTGCAATACCTCCAAATGGTCTCGGATAGTCGTCAATTGCAGACGACTGGCCCCAGCCAGTGCATTCTCCTTATGTGGCCGGAAACCAGTGAGCTGCTGCAGCATGTCCAGGTACTACCCACCTGCCATCTCTCTCATGGTTTCCGGCAGAGCAACAGGATGTCCATCAACGGGCAACCCATATATAACCTCCACGTCATGCAGTGTGATGATGGCCTCGCCAATAGGCAAGTGGAATGTGTGCGTCTCCGTTCGCCACGGCTCTATCAGGGTAGTGATCAAAGACTAATCGAATTGTAGTCGCCCGATCTCCGAAATCCTATAGAAGCCCGTATCCTGCAGGCGTCTGACTACACGAGGATGGAGAACGCGATCCTTTAGAAAGTCCCACATGTCGTCCACTCTCTTGACACGGATATTCAGGGCCAGTAACTCTCCCTCTCATATGTGGGAGGACCTATGATCGCCCTATAACGACAGTAGCTCATCGCTGGAAGGTACATAATGCATAGGCGGAACCTCCATGTCGTCTACTGTAAATTAAACAACATTAATTACATGTTAATTTTATAATTTTATATGTTTGTTTGTAAATTAAATAATTAATTTTTATAACTATACAAGATTTAATTATTAAGTATTCACATATGGGTCCCAGACTCGATATTTGAGGCCCAGTACAACTAAGATATCCTGAATTCTTGTATGTGTTAGTTTTATTATTTTATATGTTTGTTAGTTACTCACTTATTTTTTATTATAGTAAAATTAAATAGTTAATTTTTCTTTTCTTATGAAATGTTTATTATTTGTTGATAGATCTAAAGCTTAATTTGTATAATTATACAAGATTTAATTATTAAGTATTCACTTATGGGTTCCATGCTCGATATTTGAGGTCCAGTAGCACCAAGATGTCCTGAATTCTTATATGTGTTAGTTTTATTATTTTACATGTTAGTTTTATTATTTTATATGTTTGTTAGTTACTCACTTATTTTTTATTATAGTAAAATTAAATAATTAATTTGTATAATTATACAAGATTTAATTATTAAGTATTCACTTATGGATTCCAGGCTCGATATTTGAGGCCCAGTAGCACCAAGATGTCCTGAATTCTTAGATGTGTTAGTTTTATTATTTTACATGTTAGTTTTATTATTTTATATGTTTGTTAGTTACTCACTTATTTTTTACTATAATAAAATTAAATAATTGATTTTTATAATTATACCGGAATATATTACCGAGAATTTGAAAAATATTGTTGTTTTCTCATGTTATTTTTTACGATCGTTGACTAGAATTGGACAGAGTTTGTGTTTGATAGAACCCATATTTTGACGTATTTTTTGGTATAAGAGATACTTAAATGATTAATTTCAATAACTACAAGGATACTACGCTAAAAGGCACTACATTTTACTACGCTAAAAGGGCACTATATTACTAGTCTTTAAGCAAATAAATAATTAAAGCCAGAAAAAAAAATAACAAATACATTTAATCACAAAACATTCATGAAAATAAATATACCACAGTAAAAAGTAACTTATTAATATTTTGTTTAACAAATAATGATGATTGCTCAATTTTTACATATTTTTTTAGCATACTAATATCTTCGGATAAAAATAACATACCAGTTAAATCGCAAAGAAAAAAAACACAAAACAACATAGAATACGTTTAAAACAACTAATATGCATTTTTATACGAGTTTCGACAAAAACCAAATCAGAGTACCTCGATTTAAGTTATTTGAAAAGTTGAAGATTTGAATCTGAAACGAGCAACCCACAACGAGAGAAGGCCTTAGCTAGGATGTGGGACCAAGAATCTTTACTTTTTATGGGACGGGCGGGGTCCACTCAAGTTTTTTGGGTTGTTAGGGGGGGGGAGGGGGGAACGGCTATTTGAAGGGGTATAACGTCGTTTATCAAGGCGCTATAAAACGGACGTTAAGTTATAGCGCCCTCTAAAAGGGCACCATATGTATTTTGGTCACAATGTCTTTTTTTTACTCATTTTACTTATTTTGAGTCCAAATATAGATCCTGGGCGGAAGGTCAATGTAAGCCACGTGTCGTCCTTGGGGGATTGGCCACTAGTCAACATATTGCCATTCATATTACAGTGTCATTAGTCAATTCTAAATGGTCTGATATTTCAGTGTGGTAAAAAATCTGAAAGAAAAAGAGTTTCAGAAATGATGTTTGAAAAATAAAATTAATAATCACCTGTTTCCTGAATCACACGCAATATAGAGTGAGGTCCAATCTCAAGCCTGGTAATTTAATCTAGTTTGTGTGGCCTAAATAGAGACCAATTGGCCGAATTTTTAGCCAAATGCCGGTATTTTTGTGCTCACAATATTTCTGGACAGCTATTTTGGTGACTATAATAACAATTAAAATTAAAATATCTTTGAAAAAATAGGAAAAACGACATTGTAGAGCTTTAAAAAAAATAAAAGAAAAAAAATATATATATATATATATACACACACTTTTATAGCTACCGGATATAAATGGCTGCGGGCTAAAAATAATCTTTATCCATCAAAATATATATACAAAATTAAAATTATCTCAAAAAATACATGGATCATTTAGCACTTCTTCTTTTTATTAATTCTTTTTTTTTGGAGAAAAAGAAAATTTTTGGACTTCATTGTAGTAGGTTGGTAAAGTCCACTTAATTTAGTCTTGCCTTTTTTAATTTATTAATATTAGTATTCATTCTATTTATTTCTTTGGCTCCACCTTTCACTTTCGAGAACAAGCTACCAGGTCACGGTGACTAGACTTTGATAACCATGCATAATTCCACCTATTTTTTTCTTCTATTTTTCGTAAAGATGACTAGCAATTGTTTGTAGGAATAAATGATTCTGTTTGATATTGAACTTATAGATTGTCTCTTGAGCTGCCCTAATATTGTTTAAGTTCTATACATTGACAGTGTGATAAATATTAACATAATCTGGCCATTTATAATAAAGTTATAATAAATATATATTTCAAAGATATATAAATTTGTGAATTGATAAAAATGATAAGTAATTTACATATAGGTTATTAAACTTCATTGATCGCGTAAACCTTTTTTTATAGTATCCGTATATATATAACTTAAACCGCGTTGTTATCTATGGAATTATGCTATGTTCTTTGTGGATTTTCAGAAGGGACAATGTTACTATCATAGTTTCCACGTCTTCTTTATCATTGAATAAGTAATTAATTAGTAGCTTTTCATTTTCCAGTTCATACTTTCTCCATTTCTTTCTTTTCTTTTTTTTCCTAGTCCAACTTATATTTTAGATCATCTACAATCCAATAATATTTTAGCAGAAAATCTCTCCTCTTTAAATGGTCATGTTAAACTTCCATTCTCTCTTGACACCTCAAAGATTGGTAGCTTTGATAGTTTTCTTTTTCCAAACAGTGATGTACAAATTAGTTTGTATGTCCCTCGACTATTTTAAGGTGTACGTGCTAGCTAGCTCATACATGTATCAGCTAAATCTGTCCAAAAAAAATTAGGCTAACGGAAAGAAATTTCTGGAATGTTCATTCAAATTAAGGATCGGCTATATGAGTCTGTACTATTCATATCGCTCCATTTAAGCTCATATTATAATGCATACTCATTATAATACTAATAATCTTGGAGATCAATTTTTTGAAGAAATGCGGTATAGTTTTGCTTGTGCATAAAGATTAAAGAATATGGAGTTTTGGGTTGTTATAGCAGCTGCAGGTGCTGGTTATGTAGCAAAATATCTGCAAAGTTCATCAGACAATAAGGACAACTTACTAGAGCAAAAGCAATTTTCTAAAATCTCAACAACAACAACTATCCAATAAAATCCCACAAAGTAGGGTCTGGGGAGGGTAATACGTACGCAGACCTTACCCCTACCCTGATAGGGCAGAGAGATTGTTTCCAATCGACCCTCGGAACAGGAAAATAAAAACAAGAAAGTAAAAAAAGCAAAGAAAAGAAAAGACAATTCATTAGTAACTCCAGGAGAAATCGTAGAAATAGTAACCTAAGCATGAAAATCATAAAATAAATGACATGCATTGATATTAGCCATACACTACCATCCGGAGGCTCAATAAAATCCGCAATCCATATATGGTAAACCCTATCCAACCCCGCCTCACCCCGGAAATGAAGTAAGAAAGCTCAAGAGCCCCCTATCATACCACCCTGATGCTTGACCTCCAGACCTTCGTATCAAGGGTCATGTCCTCGGTAATATGCAGTCTTGCCATGTCCTGCCTAATCACCTCTCCCCAATACTTCTTAGGCCGCCCTCTACCTCTTATCAAACCCACCACCTCCAGCCGCTCACACCTCCTCATCGGGGCATCAAGGCTTCTCCTCCGCACATGCCCGAACCATCTGAGCCTCGCCTCCCGCATCTTATCATCCATCGGGGCCACGCCCACCTTCGCCTGAATATCTTCATTCCTAATCCTATCTATTTAGTGTGCCCGCACATCCACCTGAGCATCCTCATCTCCGCTACCTTCATCCTCTGAATATGAGAGTTCTTAACCGGCCAGCACTCTGCCCCATACAACATGGCCGGTCTAACCACAACTCTATAAAACTTACCTTTGAGTTTCGGTGGCACTTTCTTGTCACACAGGACTCCTGATGCAAGCCTCCATTTCATCCATCCCGCCCCTATACGATGAGTGACGTCCTCGCCGATCTCTCCGTCCCCCTGAATCATCGACCCCAGGTACTTGAAGTTGTCCCTCTTGGGGATGACCTAAGATCCAAGCTTCACGTCCCTGCCTACTTCACTCGACTCGGCGCTGAACTTGCACTCCAGGTACTCTGTCTTAGACCTGCTTAATTTGAAACCCTTAGACCCAAGGGTCTGTCTCCAGACCTCCAGCCTCTCGTTAACACCGACCCTCGTTTCGTCAATCAGAACTATGTCATCAGCAAATAACATACACCATGGCACATCCCCTTGAATATATTGTGTCAGTGCATCCATCACCAAGGCAAATAGGAATGGGCTAAGCGCGGATCCTTGATGAAGTCCCATAACCATCGGGAAATGCTCTGAGTCGCCTCTCATCGTCCTAACCTTAGTCTTAGCTTCATCGTACATGTCCTTGATCGCTCTGATGTAGGCTTCCGGCATGCCCTTTGCCTCCAGACATCTCCACAGCACCTCCCTAGGAACCTTGTCATACGCTTTCTCCAAGTCAATAAACACCATGTGCAATCCTTTTGCTTATCCCTGAACTGTTCCATCAATCTCCTAACAAGGTGGATAGCTTCCGTAGTGGAGCGACCAGCATGAAACCAAACTGGTTGTCGGATATAGACATCGTCCTCCTCTCCCTCGCCTCAACCACCCGCTCCCAGAATTTCATGGTATGGCTTAGTAATTTGATACCCCTATAGTTATTACAACACTGGATATCACCTTTGTTCTTATACAAGGGAACCACTGTACTCCACCTCCACTCCTCCGGCATCTTCTTAGTATTAAAATTACATTGAACAATCCAGTCAGCCACTCTAGTCTTGTCCTACCCACACATTTCCAGAACTCAACCGGAACTTCGTCCGGCCCAGCCGCTCTACCCCTGCTCATCCTACGCAATGCCCCCGCGACCTCCTCCAGTCTAATGCGCCTGCAATACCCAAGGTCACGACGACTCTCCGAATTCCCCAGCTCCCCTAGCTCTATATCCCGATCTCCCTCCTCGTTAAGAAGACCACAGAAGTACGATTGCCGCATCTGCTTAATCTAAGACTCCCCCATCAAAACTCTACCATCCTCATCCTTGATGCGCCTCACTTGGTCTACATCCCGAGCCTTCCTCTCCCTCGCTTTAGCCAACCAAAATAACTTCCTATCCCCGCCTTTTCCCCCAATTCCTCGTACATACACCCAAAAGCCGCATTTTTGGCCTCCGTGACCGCCAACTTCGCCTCCTTCCTCGCCACCTTGTATCTCTCTCTGTTCACTCTCCTCTCCTCCTCGCTTGTTCTCCCTGCCAACTTTGCGTACGCTGCCTTCTTCTCCTCCACTTTTCCCTGGACTACATCGTTCCACCACCAGTCGCCTTGATGCCTGCCTGAATAACCCTTCGCCACCCTTAACACCTCTCTCGCCGCCTCCCTCACAAGATTCGCCGTCGCTGACCACATAGCGCTCGCGTCCCCAGTACTCCTCCAAGCTCCACTATCAAACAACCTCCTCTCCAGCTCCTGGGGTTTCTCCTTAGTCAAAGCTCCCCATCTAATCTGCGGTCGGCCCTGAGCATCCCTCATCTTCCTCTTCACCCAGATTCCGACATCCATCACTAAGAGTCTATGCTGAATCACGAGGGAATCTCCCGGGATAACCTTGCAATCCTTGCAAAAACTCTTATCACACCTTCTGAGGAGAATATAGTCAATTTGAGTCTTCACCGCCGAACTTTGGAAAGTAACTAGATGCTCCTCCCTTTTCGGGAAAGACGAGTTCGCAATCAACAGCTCGAAAGCCCTAGCGAAGTCTAGCAACGAAGTACCTCCTCTGTTCCTATCCCCAAGTCCAAAGCCTCCATGAACCTCGCCATAGCCACCAGCGGCTGACCCAATATGGCCATTAAAATCCCCTCCAATAACTAGCCTTTCAGACAGAGGAATACTACTCACCATCTCGTCCAAACCCTCCCTAAAGCGCCTCTTAACCTCCTCATCCAGGCCCGCTTGCGGCGCATAAGCGCTGATAACATTGAGGGTGCACTCACCAATAACAAACTTAATAGACATTAACCTATCATTTACCCGCCTAACCTCAACCACGGACTCCCTAAGATCCCTATCCACCAAGATGCCCACTCCATTCTTACCCCTCACGACCCCAGAGTACCACAGCTTATACCCGTCTACATTCCTAGCCTTTGACCCTACCCACCTAGTCTCTTGAACACAAGCTATGTTGACCCTCCTCTTCAGTAGAATCTTCGCCAACTCAATGGACTTACCCGTCAGCGTGCCTATATTCCACGACCCAATTCGCAATCTACGAGCTCCCACTTTCCCCTTCCCCTTCTTGCCTCCCGTCCCAACCACTGGCCCACTTCCCACCCCCCTGCCCACCACCCCCGAAACCCCCCGAGGACATGACCTTGCACTACCATCCCCGACCACAGCCACTATACCTCCGACAGACCACGGGAAATACTAGCCAGGGCCCGAACTAGGAAATAACAAGAAGCGCGCACAAGAGTTCTAACAATATGCTTAAAATGATGCTACTAGCTAAATAACCACACTTTACTAACGTAAAGGATAGATAAGAATGCGGGAGGTACCAACTCCCGATGGAAAAACCTGGAAATATGCCTTGATGCGCCGAGGTCAACTCCCGCCAACTCTTGCACACCCCGGCCGGTGACGCTCCGCTCTTCTCGCCCACACACCTTAAGCTCGCCTCGTCAGCTCAATCGTTGCCTCAAAATGCAGTGATATATGATCTTGGACGCGAACAACTGTGATTGGTTTGATGCACTTGACGCAGTTGTACGCTCATGGCCAGCTTCCCACCGCCCTTTGTTGACACTCACCCAGTCTGCTCTCCTTTGCTAGTGCTCGTGCGCCCAACTTGTCTCCAACAACTCTGGAAATTTCCCTGAAAAACACAGAAAATACCACGAGCCAAAACCAAAAAAGAGGTTTGTCACTGTTACCACCGGTGTAGCCCCGACAGTAGCAGGAGAGATGAAGGGTAAAAAAATATACAAAAGGGTATTCACAATGAATTAAAGTAACCCCAAAATATTCAAAATAATAATAATAAATAAAAATACCCACGTGCCAAATTAGCTAAGACAATGCAAATTCAACCATACATTCAAAACAAAGAAAATTAGATTCTTTCAAGTATATTATTACACTATTAATATTCTTGAAGAAATATGTTTACCTTAGACGCGAGGTAGCTGAAGAAGCAGAAAAAGGAGAAAGAGATTGGGGGTGGGGCAGTTTTGACGTGTTTAGAAGAGAGAGAGGATGGGATGGAGGAAGAGAGAGAAGAGAAGAATGGGAAGAAGAGAAGTTACAGAGAAAGAGAGGTGGACTTACCTATGTCCAGTGAGAGGTCGCTGGATTTACACCGGCGAGATGGTAGTGAGACGGTAAAGTGACGGAAAGGAGGGAGGTGGGGGCAGATCTGGTGGGTTTAGAAGAGAGCGAGGAGGGGATGGAGGAAGAGATAGAAGAGACGAAGGGGAATAAGAAAAGACACAGAGAAAGAGAGGGGACTTACCTTTTTCCAGTGAGAGGTCGCCGGATATACACTGTCGTGATGGTGGTGTGGCGGTAAAGTGACGAAAGTGAAGGAGATGGTAGAGAGACGTTATAAGAGAGAGACGCTACAAGAGAGAGAACATACAGTAAAATCCCACTAGTGGGGTCTGGGGAGAGTGGAGTGTATGCAGACCTTACCCTTACACCGAAAAGGGTAGAGAGGTTGTTTCTAGGAGACTCAAGGCTCAAAAGGAGAGACAATATATCACAAAAGAAACAAGAGGAAAGGCATGTAACAACAAAAGATGCCAGAAAGAAAATAACAACAGCAAATGAGTGAAAGAACAATAGCACAAAACTATACAAAACAACAATGTGAACACAACATAGACCGCTAACAAACCTAAATAAAACTCTATCAGACTAACTGGTACGAAGAGGGAAGAACTCTTGACTACCCCCTAGCCAACCACCCTAATGCTCGACCTCCACCTATTCCTATCAAGAGTCATGTCCTCGGAAATCTGAAATCGCGCCATGTCCTGCCTGATCACCCCGCCCCAATACTTCTTAGGCCGCCTTCTGCCTCTTCTCGTACCTGCCAAAGTCAACCGCTCACAACTCCTAATCGGTGCATCTAGGCTTCTCCTCCGCACATGACCAAACCATCTTAGCCGTGCTTCCCGCATCTTGTCGTCCACGGGAGCCACGCCCGCCCTCTCCCGAATATCATCATTCTGAATCTTATCCAGCCTAGTGTGCCCACACATCCATATCAACATCCTCATTTCTGCTACTTTCATCTTCTAGGTATGTGAATTCTTGACTGGTCAACACTCAGCTCCATACAACATGGCCGGTCTAATCACCGCTCTATAGAACTTACCTTTGAGTTTCGGTGGCACCTTCTTGTCACACAAGACTCCAGACGCAAACCTCCATTTCATCCACCCCACCCCAATACGGTGCGTAACATCCCCGTCGATCTCCCCATCTCTCTGGATAATTGACCCTAAGTACTTAAAACTTTCTCTCTTGAGGATGACCTGTGAATCAAGCCTGACTTCCACATCCGCCTCCTCCGTCACGTCGCTGAACTTACATTCCACATATTGAACAATCAGATAACAGAATTTGCGTAAAAGTTTTTGTCCATTTCGAAGATTAGCTCAAAAAAGAGCTAAAAGAGAAGTTTCTAGTGAAAGGGGTTTTCACATTCAAACATCTTAATCTTGATTCATCAGAGCTCCAATGGGAACCGGAAGATTATAAGGGAAGAGAGCATACAATTACCAGGAACAAAGTTTCTACTGGACAATTCAATTCAACAGGTTTTTTCAACTTCAATTATTATACCAAAATTTATTTTACACTCATAATATAAAGAACTTGTATGCTATCAATGTACTTCAACTTAATGAAGGTTAGACTTGATGTTACCAGGAGGTCACGGGTTCAAACCGTGGAAACAACCCCTTGCAGAAATGCAGGGTAAGGCTGCGTACAATAGACTCTTGTGGTTCGATCCTTTCCTGGACCCTACGCATAGCGAGAGCTTAGCGCATCGTACAATAGACTATTCAGTTGTTGAGAAAATGTCATCTTCTTCTGAAGTTCAAGTTAATGAAATAACAAGACAATCTAGTGAAAATACAAATCATCAGGTAGCAGAGAATCACGAGTCGATGAGTGAAATTGAGGCAGAGCTTGAAGCTGAATTGGGAAGGTTGGAAATGAGCATGAAGTTTAATAGAATATCTGATTTTGTTTAGGTAAGCCCTGCATTTAGCTACACTTGAACTTACTGGTACAACAATTTCTATGCCTCAGTCCCAAACAAAATTGGGGTCAGCGATATAAATGTACACTTGTACTTACTGGTAATTTTGGAAAATATCCTCTTTGAGACTTTGACTGAGGCGAGTTCATATGGTATAGCATAGACAGTTAGGATTAATATATCCGACCCCAACTTGCTTGATATTAAGGCAAAATTGTCATTATTGTAAGCCCTGCATTTAGCTGCTATCATCCTTACATGGAGGACTTCAGGAATTTGCCTTCATAATCCTAGTCAGACTTGTAACTCCACCTTTGTGCAAAGTATTGTCGGCTTTAATCCCCGGAAAAGGACATTTACAGAGGGTTAACAGCCAACATAAAACTAACTTAATTATGACAAATACTCAAAGAGCAACAAATATATAGCTGACGTCTTCTAGTCAGGGATTGAGCTATAGTTGATTGATTGATTGAATCGTATTCATACTCATAGATGCTGGTCTACAGAAAAGAAGAGCATAAACTTCTTACTTAAATGTGGTGTTTATGTAAACTAGATTTTGAGACTTAGTTTGAAGTTAAGTAGCAAGTTGTTAAGTTGATTCTAATTCTTAGTTGCTGGTGAGATGCAAAAATTGAGAAAGAACTTTGAACCTACTATTATTGATATTTTCAAGCTCAAATTTGGTTTACGATTTCAAATTCATTTGGCGACTTGATGCGTAAATCTGATTTGATTTTGTTATTGAGTTGGGAATCAAGTTACTTGTTGATCTGAAAACTTGAGTTTGGGAAGAAAAATTCAAAAAGCTTGGTTCAAAACACAATTATTAGCTTTTTTAGAAAACAGAATTAGATTTGGGTAGGATATGGGTCCGAAAATCTCTACATAGTAAGGGTGGTAAGTGGGTCGGGGCCAAACGGGCCGGTCTCGTTGGTCGTGGTACCGAGCCTAAAATAAACGGGCTAAATGTGCTTTTTGAAGGAACCGGCACAGGATCGGGCCTACGAACTCATGGTCCCGGGCTAAATGGGCCAGGCCCGCAGTTCGGACGGGGTAAATGGGCCCAACGGCTAAGCAATAATTTTTTTTAAAAATTAAATAGAACTTGGAGACAAAAAGATGTTTAAAAAACATCTAAGGCAATGCCTTGTAATTTTATTATAGAATTTTGACGTAATTTTTAATTTAAATTTAAAGACGAAAATATTGTAAAAAAATATTCAAAGCAATGCCTTGTATTTTTATTATAGCAATAAAAAAATGACAATATCTTTCTTAATTTTTCTCCCTCTATAGAATGAGCACAACAAGGTGCTAATACCACCATTGAAAAGAAAAAGGAACTAATCAAGAAGTGCCAAAATACAAGTTACATGCTATCTCTTACAAACTTCATAAATCCTTCAAGGTTCAGAGGAAGTTCTGTTGGTGGTGGCAGAAAAGTAGCTTATTCATCGCCGCTTCTATTTTCGGGCGAAGCTGCATCCTCAGAAAGTTCCCTAACATTTCTTCGTAAGCTTCGTCTACCTCTATGGTGATTCAGCAAGTCCAAAATTTCTTCTTTCAAAACAGATTTAATCTCTAAAAAGTACTGATTTTTTCAAGCTATCCCTCATAGACTATCTATGATCACCGATTTGAAGTCTTGCTTGGATGAAAGCGCTCTCTGATGCCACTATTGAATCTTGAATAATTAAAATATCTCGGGCCGTCCTTGAAAGTACTAGAAAGTATTTTTCTTTGTCCTTCCACCATTTCCAAATATCAAAGGTGCCGTCGGGATTCACTTTCTCAAGTTGGTGCTAAAAATAAACCTCAAGCTCATTTCGTTGTGAAAAACCATTACTACTAGAACTAAAAGAACCCCTAAACCCCGCCCATACAATAAGTCTTCTTACTCCTGCAGTTCTTTTAGAAGATTGAGAATCAGAAGAAGATAGAGTTGGAACATTTGGTGTAGAATGATTTAATGCTACTTGATAAGCATTATAAATAGTTTCACTATTTATTTTAATTGAGGCTATTTCTTCCGGAAGTTTAGGCAACTCATCACCTTTAAGTGCTAAACCATTATAAACAGTTTCATCAAAATTGAGGACCTCCTAATTTCATATAAGGAATTAACAAAGTAGCAACACCAAGGGGGAATCGAGAAATGAGCAATAACAAGTTGATAAATTTCCCCACCCTGTGAGAAATGAGCAAATAAGTTTGCAAGTCCTTCAATATAAATTAAACAGTTAGAAATAGTAGGATAATATTGTCTCGAAAATTCTTTTGTAGCAATGTGAAATTTTTCTAAAAAATCAACATGCATTTTAACATTAGCACAATCCTCATTTGTAAGGTAATCATCATCATCACTTACATGTGCATTAAACGTTGAATTTATGGGGTTTCTATATTCATATGCAACAACCAAACTTTCATACATGTAATTCCATCTAGTTGGACAAGGTTTAGGAACCTTTCTTCCCATAGGCCACAATAATTGCATATTTTAAAATATTCTCTAAGTCTATTTCTACGGTTTGAATGAAAAGACAAGTTAAGATCCATTTTAACCTTTTCAATTTGAATATCTAAAATTTTCATACCATCACCCACAATTAAATAGTAAATATGACAAATACATCTAACATGAAAAATGTAACGACCCGACCGGTCGTTTTAAGCTCCAGCGCGCCGTTCGGCAGTTTGAGGCCATGAGCAGCTTCACTTTAGGTATTATGACTTGTATGTATGGTCGGAATTGAATTCCGGGAGTTTTGGAGTTGATTTGTAAAGAGAATTCTCGTTTCGGAAGCTTTAAGTTGGAAGAATTGATTAAGGTCGGATATTTGAGTAAACGACCTCGGAATCGGGATTTGAAGGTTCCAGTAGGTTCGTATGCTGATTTAGGATTTGTCCATGTGTTCGAATTGGATTTTTGGATAACCCGGGAGCGTTTCAGCGTCTATTGTGGAAGTTGGCATTTTGGGAGAAGTTCATAAATTTGGGTTGAAGTGTGTTTCAGTGTTATCGATGTGCGTTTGGGATTTCGAGTTTGGGAATAGCTCCGTATGGTGATTCTGGTATTGAGCGCGTCCTTATATGAATTTGGAGGTCTGTAGGTTATTTCGGGTCATTTGGCGTAAGTTAGAAATTTGAAGGTTTTTTAGGGGTTGACCGGAAGTAGGCTTTTTGATATCGGGGTCGGATTCTGATTCCGAAAGTTCGAGTAGGTTCGTAATGTCAAATGTTACTTGTGTGCAAAATGTGGGGTCAATCGGACGTGAATTGATAGGTTTCGGTATCGAATGTTGAAGTTTGAATTTCTAAAGTTCGTCAAGTTTGAATTGGGCTATGATTCGTAATTTTAGCGTTGTTTGATGTGATTTGAGGCCTCAAGCAGGTCCGCTTTATGTTTTGGAATAGGCAAGTGTAATTATACGGGGTCCCGGGGGCCTCGGGTGGATTCCGGGTGGTTAACGAATCGAAAATAGAATTTGAGGAAGGGCTGAAGCAGCGGAGCATTTGGTGTGATCGCACCTGCGTGAAGGGGGCCGCAGGTGAGAGCTCCGCAGGAGCGGGAATGGCATCGCAGATGCGGAATTTTGCTGGGGAGGCGTGGACCGCATATGCGGTCGAGATCCGCAGAAGCGGGACCGCACCTGCGCGTGTTGAGCCGCAGAAGCGGAGTGAGGGCCTGGTGAGAGACCGCAGAAGCGGTAGTGGGGACCGCACCTGCGGAACCGCAGAAGCGGTCGAGTGACCGTAGGTGCAAAGAATCGCTGGGCAGTGTCTTTTAAAAGACGGGGGGATGGGCTCATTTCAACTCTATTTTCTCCATGGGAGCCGATTTTGGAGCAACTTTGGAGTGCTATTTCCATCACCAAGCATGGGGTAAGTGGTTTCCACTAGTTTTGAGTTAAATAAAAGGTTTATATATAGATTTAGTCATGGGAATTTGTAGAAATTATGGGATTTGGAAGTAAAACCTAGAATTGATATTTTCAGATTTTGACCACGATTTTGGACATGAAACCTGGAGTAAATTATATATTTGAGTTCGTGAGGTTATGGGTAAAATTTATCTAAAATGATACATTGGAAGAATCTGTTGGGTCTTCCAATATCAATAGGTTGATTGTTTCGCTCATGTATCTTCCCAAAGGAAAAAAGATCTCTGAGAGTTGTTTCTTGAATCCGAAAGAGAGTACTTGGGTTCTCCCAATAACTAAAAAGTGTAGCATCCCTGAATCTAACTGAGGTTCGCATTGGTGGAGGAACTGTATCGGAAAAAAAAAGGAATTCTAGTTGTAAGATATCTAATGAAACCGTCGCTGGAATTGAGATCTTATTCAAAGAGAAAGATCTCAAATATCTGGAGTTTCTTTTTGTATATTATGCGGATGATCCGATCCGCAAGGACCATGATTGAGAATTGTTTGATCATCTATCTCTGAGGAAGTATCGAAACAGAATCAAATTGTATTCGGGACCGCTATTCAAAATCTTAGTTCGAAGAATTTTGGAATCCGGGCACGTGGGCCCAAGGGTGATTTTTATCGACTTTTTGATCAGGGTTAGGAATTAATATAAATTGGATTATAATGGTATTTGAGCACATATTAATGGTTTGCATAATTATTGGCTAGTTTTGGAGCGTTGTGCATCGATTTGAGTCATCGGGAGGGCTTGGAAGCTGGTTATGGAACTTCGGAGTGAGGTAAGTCTCCTTTCTAACCTTATAAGAGGGAATTGTCCCCATAGGTAAAACAATTAATTATGTGACACTATTTGTGGGGGATACGTACGCACAAGGTGACGAGAGTTCGTGCGTGGCTACTATTATGCTTATGTTCGGGAAGTCTAGGACCCACAAACATGCTTTACTTGTCGTGCTTGTAATTTTACTGATAAATTTAAAATGCTTAAATCCTATAAAATTTGGAAAATGAATTTCTAAAAAAAGATTAAACACCATCTCTTGACCATTAAAAGAGAAATTTGTCATATCCTTGGGTAATTGTTTTCCTGATGAAGTCTGAATTGACTGTTTGAATGTGTGTATCTATGAGTACCTGCGTCGCATGTATGATTCGCGAGCGGGGTAACTCTATTATATTATTTTGTGGAGCGGGTCGTACGCCTCGGCAGGTTAATAGATGCATCTATGGTTCGCGTCGTTCGACCCTTCGACAATGCACATTTTATTATTTTGTTGGATCGGACCGTACGACCTCGACATTAATTGCGCATGCTATTTGCTTGGTACATTCCCATGATTTGAACTGCTTAAATGCCTTGAGATATGAATTGTCAACCATAATGACGGAACCTGAACTTATAATTATGAAAGAAGTTGCCCCTTCCTGTTGTTATCTATTATTTAATCATGACATCCATGCTTAATGTCATATTAAATTATATTAATTTGACCACTAGTAAGTGTCGAAGTCGACCTATCGTCACTACCTCTTCGAGATTAGACCGGATACTTACTGGGTACACGTTATTTTTGTACTCATACTGCACTTTTTGTACATTTTGATGTACAAGTACATGTATGGATCGTGGCCTCTTGAACACAACGATGTGGTGGATACAGGAACTTAGGTGAGCTGCATCTTTAAGATGATCCGCAGTCAGCAGAGTCTTTTTTCGAGTACATGTATCTTCTTTCCTGTCCAAACTTATATTCTGGACAATTGTTATATTTTATTTTACTTCCTAGTAAAAGCTCATGCACTTGTGACACCGGGTTCGGGGATGTATATGGGATTAGTTAGTATTGAAAATTTGTTAAAGACATTATTTATTATTTAATGTAAGAAAAGAAATGATTTCAAGAATACTAAGGAAATGAGGATTTAATTAACTTCTTGGTGTTGGCTTGCCTGATAGTGGTGTCCGGCACCATCACGACATTTATTAGATTTTGGGTCGTGAAAAAAAATGTTACTAAATGCAGAATTTAGCGTAGTGTAAAGCAAGTCTATAATATTTGTGTTATTAGTAGCATTATCCATTGAAATCGACATTATTTTATCACTAATGCAAAAATATTTGCAAATTCCGTAAATGTGCTAGCAATAAACTGTCATGTGTGATGTGAAACAATAATTCTATAAGCAATTATGCGCTTTGCATTATCCAATCCTCATCAATCCAATGACATGTGACAGTAAGGTAATCACAGTCGTTGTTACTTCTACCAATGTCAGATGTAATAGCAACATGATAACTTATATGAGTAAATAAATAACGCAAATATTGTTCATATTCATGCTTATATTTATAAATATCTCTTTTTACGGTTGTGCAAAATAAATCTTTATAAGTAGGTTTATAAATTTTTCTAATGTAATGCACAAACGCATGGACAGAAGGAAAACTATAAGGTAAACACATAAGAGTACCAATTTTGCCAATTCTTCCAAATCTTTTATTGGATCATAATATAAAATACCACCGGTAACATTATTAATTCCAGATTAAAATTGATTTTAACCGATACTAGGGTCAGCCTGGCTAGGACTAGGTACACTTTTCCCCTCGGCCAGAGCTTTCAGACATTGATATTTGACGTTATCTTTAGGGTGTTTTTTTAATGTGTCTAGCCAAAGATCTCGTCCCCCACCATGATTCCACATATTTACAAATTAACTCCATAAACACAAGTTTAACACTTAGCTTATTTTTTGGAACTAGTTGAGTTAAAAATGGCCAAGTAGGAGATGTTTCCTGCCGTTTGGTAGGTTCTCTAGAAAAAGTGGGGGCAGTAGGAGTATCATGTGGGTAATAATTTGGATTAGCAGCGTTATCACTAGTTGGGTCAACATCACTGTTTTAAAAGGCGCTTTCGGGGCGAGGCGTACTAAAAACGCCTGAGGCGATGGTCTGGGCGAAAGTCTCAAGGGGCGTTCGAGGCGTTTTTTTAGTGAGGCGTAAGCCCCATAGACTCTTATAAATTAAAATAATTGTTTTTTGAATAAGTCCTTCAGATAACACCTAAATGCTCAAAATTTAGCTTCGTAATTACTCAAAAGCTTTTAGAAAGGAATTAAAATGTATTAAATTTAAAAGTCAAGACATTTTTTTATCGATTGAAGCCCTAATTCATGGTATTTCCCATTTTTTATCTTGTCCACTAGTCTGCTAATATCTCCCAAAAGCAACGATATTCAATTTTTTTACAAATACAAAGAGAACTTCATTCTCCTTCATAGTAGCAAATTCAAAATCAAATTGCAGGTTAGTCATCCTTTTTGTTCCTATATATAAAAAAAATTATTCTTTTCGATTCAAGTTACTTTTGTTTCTAAGTAGAGTATATATTTCACACACACACACACACACACACACACACATATATATATATATATATATATATATATATATATATATATATATATATATTAAAAATTAAATACATATGAGGCTTACGCCACGTGCCTCGGGGCTTACGCTTCGCTGAGGCATATGTAAAACGTCTCCCCTTACGCCCACGGCTTTTAAAATACTAGTCGACGTTAGGATCAGGACTAGTGAGTGTATCATCGTCCGATTGAGTTTCATCAAGATCAATTTCCTCATCACCATTTCTATCAATAATATTATAATTATTAGAATAGAGCATTCATTAATTCATGGTTTAAAAATTAACTAGGTGCAATGTTATGTAAAAATTAAGCGTCGATAAATTGTAATAAACTATTATCGGTATCAAGAATAGCAGGTGTAGTACAGCTATGAGATTTGGTTCGGGGAGTCGGGGTTAGGGGAGGAGGAACAACAGTACCACTAGATTCGTCAGTCTTGAATTTTCCCTTACTCTTACTTTTACCCAAAATATTCTTTTAGGAAGACAACTTAATTAATCAAGTAATAACAAATAAATAAAACAAACAAAATATAATATTAAGACTTAAGAGTTGGAACGAGTTTACCGAATTGACGAACGACTTGTTGAAAATTGATTATCATTGAAGAGTTGAAGACTCCAATTCACCAAATTCAAAAAAAAAATCACAAATTGTAACAACATCAATATTTTTTTTACTAGTTTCTGGAATAAAGTAAGCAATAGTAGCAACCTCATAATTTTTTCACTATTTGTTTTGATAGAGTAAACAATTGTAGCAAGTATAGAAGAAAATTAGAGAGAGATTTTGATAAATCGATATTGATTTTCTAAGAAAAATAAAAGAATGAGGGGGTTTTGATAGTAAAAAATAAGGAAAAGTATAATAATAAAAAGTTTGGGGTTAAAAATTACTTGGGGGTTTAAAATGTTATTTTTAAAATATCCAACGGCTATTTTTTTTAAATCCGCCAACGACTACTTTTTTCAAAAGCCAAACGGCTTTTATTTTAAATATATATTCGTTGGGCATGTTTAACTCGCCAAGGGACCGTTCTGGTCCCGATTCGATCCCCGTCTCATGGTGGGCCAAACGGGCCCGATCCTAACAGTTCCTAGCTAAAAATTGGCCCACGAGACCGGTACGAGCCCACCTCTAGCGAGCCACACGGTCCCAGCCCGTTTAGCCCACTTAGCCCGCGGTCCAGTCCAGTAGCAAGCCTTATACATATAGGTGGATTTTTTAACAGGGGTCACAGTTTTAAATTCGACCAATGAGAAAATGTCATGTGGTATTTATATAAACCTTTTTTATTTAGTGTTGACAGTATTCATAAGGGTAAAAATAGGCCAAACAATAAAGGGCATATGCATTTTTAGATTGACTAGACTCAGATTACGCTCGTTGCGAGTGTACCTATACTAATGTGTTTAAAAATTTAAAACATCACATATATCATTAAAATTGTATCTAGGTTATTGTAGACAATAAATTTGCGTCGAAAAAATAAAATCAAGACCGAAAAATATTGCAACAATCGTAGTATTTGATTTCAAATAATATGAGTGTATAATCTCTATTAATCCTCTGATTCTACTTTTCTAGTATAAATTCAAGGGCCTTTGAGCTTGATCTTGAATTTGAATTTGATTTATCTGTCGCGAACACTTTGATTGTTGCCACGAATTGTATCACGAAAAAGTAGCCTTGATCTTGAACGCCTTGTATTTGATTTGACTTCGTTCTTGATCTTGAATACTTGAATTGTTCTTCGTTCTTGAGCTTGAACTTGATTGCTTGAAGCTTGAAACTTGTAGAGAAATTTGCGGCGTTTGATCCACGAGTTTTCTCTTGCTATCTTGTTATAACTTCTGGTGTCTTTTCTGAGTTATGAAGACCCCTATTTATAGTTGTGGGAGGGAAGATTTATGATAAGAACAAACTCTTTCCAGCCAATCAAATTGAAGTGTGACATGACCGCATTTGATTGGCCGAAACATGTCACTAGCACACGTGGCGCGGTTTCATTGGTCCTGTAATTTGACTTGGCATATCTTTTTATTTTGACATGTGGCATGGTCTTATTGGCTCTTCCATTTGACGTGGCGTGCCATGTCATTTGACACGTGGCACCAAACTGGGCATCTAGGAAGATGATATATTGGGCCTAATAAAGTGGGCTCATCACTTTAGCCCAACCAAATGGGCTAGCCCAATAGATTAAGACTTATTTATTTAATCCATATATATTGGACTTATATAATTAAATCAATTGTATTAGCCCAATAAATTTATTTGAACTAATATATCTTGAATTTTAAAATATAGTTCCAATTATTTTGCGGATTTAATTCCAACAAAATTTATATGTCTACAAATGTCCCCTACTTCAAGACATGTCGAGGCGTAGACTTTTAAAAAACACTGAACCTGGCCTTGAAGTACGACCAGACATATTCCTTTGGATGATAACTTAGATAAGAAGTAACGTTTTTTACACTCGGATTATCTCAAAGCATAAACATACTGGAATATGTAATACGTCCACTATTATTTTAAATTAGCATTCTAGCCAATCAATTCAAATAATGGCCTCACTTATGTACTAAAGTTAGCATCATTCTTTCAAGATTACTTATTCTTGCCATTGAAGCCTTATAGTTAATTGTGCCAACACACATGTTATTAACCAAAAACACACGAAACCATCAGACAATATCTCATTTACTAATTTCTTACAAAAGTCACGTACATATTTCCTTGGCACAAACGAACACGCCGCTATTAATAGGTGGCCTTGTCCATGTTGAATTAGTATTGTTAGAGTCCAACAGAGAATGGAATTTCTTAACCAATTCCAACTTGGGCACGGGAGATCTAATCATTGTCGCTACAACTGTCACGACCCCAAATCCTAACAAGTCGTGATGGCGCCTATCGTGGAATTAGGCTAGCCAACCATCACCTTACTGCGCTTTTTGTTCAATTATAATAGTTCACAATTAAATAATAAGCAAGCAACCACATCATAATTAATATAATAAAGTATTAGCGTTCCCATATTAACCTAAACAACCTCCCAAGAACTGGAGTCAATAGTCATGAGCATCTAAGAATAAATAAACTAACTCTGCTAAAACTATAATATATGTCTCTGAATCAAATGCTAAGACTAAATAAGGAATGGAAATGGAGAAGCTGTGGACGCTGGACAGCTACCTCGAAGTCCCGTGAAATTTCTGCTACCACACTGCGCCAGCTACTGCTGCGAACTAGTACCTGGATCTGTGCACAGAGGCACAGGGAGTCTTTATGAGTACGCCATCTCAGTAGTAATGAAAATAAATCACAGTCTGAGTAATATAAACACACAGAACATGTACACAATTCCACACAAAACAGTAAACACCCAGTCACCACGTAGTATTCATCAAATAATGAATTCAAAATCAGTTTTCAGAAAAACCTTCGAAACAAGTGCAATATCAGTATATCTCAGTAAAAC
>ML251989.1:0-14190 GCA_005239495.1 Nicotiana undulata
TATGATCAGAAGCGGCTGAGTCCACAACCCATTGTCCAAGAGTGCTAGACTGGGAAACACAAGTAAAAGAATTACCAGCAACAGAAGTATCAGTCTGAGCTACAGAAGCTACTTGTGGAGATATCTGCTTACTTGCTCGGTACTGAAGGAACTCATTATACTCCTCTTCAGATAAAGAAAGTCTCTGGTTACCTGTAGTCTCGGTCTGAGCAACATACGCATTTTTGGATGAACGACCATGTAAAGAATAGCACACGTCACNAATTTTCCACTAACTAGGATACGAGAACATATGAGTCAAGTGTCTGTGATGAGCTTACTGGGTGACTTGGTGCCGCAGCAAGGCGAAGTAATTGAGAGAATAATTCATCAACTGTGGGGACAGTCGGACTAGCCAAAATCTGATCGCGTACTGAGTCAAGATCATTAGGAAGTCCAGCAAGAGTAAGAACTAGAAACATCTTTTGTCGTTGTTCTTGTTGCTTTTCAACACTAGCAGAAACTGGCATCAACTTCTCAAATTCCTCCATGACTGCCTGTACTTGTCCCAAGTAAGTAGACATATCTAATTCATGTTTCTTCAAAGCGATATCACATCATAGAAACGAGATATGTCATTAGTGTATAAAGTACGTGCCTTTTCCCAAACCAAATAACATATCTGGAATGGATGAAACAAAGGCATCAACTTGGAATCAATAGATCTCCACAGAATACTGCATAATTGAGCATCGATCTTCTCCCAGTGTGCTTTGGCCTTTTCATCTCCTTCGCTAGACTTCTTGATTAGATGATCTTGAACACCTTGACCTTTACACCACAGCTCGACAGATGAAGCCCAAGCTAAGTAGTTTGAACCTCCCATTAAAGGTTCTGAGGTAATCATAATACCGGAACTGCCAGAGCCCGGATTTTTAGACCCGAAAACATCAACTCCAAAAGACATCGTTGAATTGAAGAGAGGCATATAAAATTACACCCAAATAATAGAAAGAACCAATTGGAAATTCCCTGAAACAGACGAAGGGAACACTGTAGCTGCCGAAAAAGGACTGTAGTTGCCGAAATTTTTTCAAAGTACTCGAAATCAAAAAATAAAGGCACGGGTAGGGTAAGAATTACTGCGGGGACAGGTTGTCCTGAAGAAGCTAGGCCATAAGATGCCTCACGCGCCGGCGCGTGGGTGACGGAGACTCGCCGGAATTTTTTGTTCGGGCGGCGCGTGGGTGGTTATCTGCTGGAGAAATTTTTGGGGTTTTGTCGCCGGAAGCTGATCTACCTCATGGTGGTGTTGGTTTTTGCACAACACTGACAGATATAGGTTTTTTCTCGAAAAGCAGCCCTAAAAAGGTCGCCGGAATTGACGCACGGCGATCTTTTTTGGCTGGGTTTTCTTTCCCGGATGTTTTCTCACTGTAGCTCTGATACCATGTGAGAATACACAGGAAAATATTTTTTATTCACATAATACAATGATACAATGAGCCCTATATATTGATAATACATGTCCTACTCCTAATACACATATGATTAAGGTTAAGGTTATTTACTCCTATTTGACTACTAAACTAACAAGAGTTATATGGAAATCTTTGTGTGTAGTCTGGTAGTAATGAAATTTTGCTGCCCTTCAACCTTCCTCTTTCTGGTTCAACTCAATATAAACTATAATATTAAGCTAAGAAAATCTTTCTGCGTGAAAATTTAGTTTTATGATTTTTGAAAACGACATTGTGATACAGTATCTGGCTATATATTTGTGGCCAATTCTTTTTGGAAGCTATGGTGAAAGTAGTAAGGTAAATAGAATGCCAATAGACTTACCTATTCTTCAAGAATAAGGAAGATCTTTTTCAAGTTTGAATTTGTTCATTTGGAATCTGGGTTCTTCTACTTCATATTTATTTAATATGAATATTTTCCCTCTTTTTTTTTTTATATCATTGCCCGATTTTGATTTTCGTCCCCGGGGGAGACATCGTAAATGGGGGATGCCGAAGGCAGGGCTAGTGACTGGAGTGAAGTCGTAACAAGGTAGCCGTACTGGAAGGTGCGGCTGGATCACCTCCTTTATACGATGATTTCACGGCATTTGTTACTGTTAGCGCCAGCGTACTTCACCGGTCCACATTTAACCACAACGGCAATTATGTTTGTTTAATGAAAATTGCAAGTGAGTCACAATTTAGACCAACGTGCACAGTCCTAGAATGTAAGGATACAAATAAATTTAATTGTGAAAGGGTACTACGTGTAAAGTAATGGTTACCAAATTCTGTATTTCGTTGTTGGTCGTGCAGGTGTGCAAAGGGTACAGTATTCAACCTCGTCGGTGGCGGGAGCGGAGGGTCTTCTAAGTTGTCATCTTTCACCTCTTCGGCAGCAGTAAATCTGTCGATAACCCACTCAAAACGGTTGACAGGTACTCCGTATGGTAAAGGAATCCTCACTTTTGCAGTAGATATCAAGTAAGTGGAAAACGGGGTGAGCTTGTCTGCATACTTTTCTATGTCTTCCCCGTACAAAACAGCAGCTACTTTCTCTTCCTGTATTTTGATATTGTGATTATTTAGTTACCAGATTCCACAGAAATGTGTGCATGTGAACTTACAGATACATACAAATTTAGAGTATTGAAACATTCAAATAGTCAGCATGTGTACGACATGTTGCCTTAAAGTCATCAGATTCGTCACAAGTCTGTAGAGAAGTTATCTGTAGAGCATTGTAGCAGCATTATATATCAAGAATATGTAAAGATAACGGTATATATGCCAAATAGCTACAACAACATGAATATTTGATCACATTAGTAATGATCGTGCCCCAATTGGGAATCATGAGTCAGTCAGTTGTTTAAATAGTATTTTTTTGGATCTAGAACTGATATCAAAACGTGATAACTTGTAAGAATATGAACGTACACCGATCAGACATACTCAACTGCTACTATTCTAATTTCCTCTACAGAAAAAGTTTATATTTTCACAACGGAGCCAATATTCGTACAATGATACTAAAAATGAAAATTAGTCCCTGAAGAGACAATTATTGTTCAATATATTATGTGGCTACAACATTAATATGTAGAACAGAATATAATAGATCCTCTATGGTTCGGTTTGATAGGCACGTCCAACAACATGCAACAAGTTGGGTTATTCTTGATTTTTTTTCTTGGGGTGGGGGTGGGGGGTGGGGGTGGGGGTTAATGAGGCAAGGCAGCGACAAGCTTCCAGGTCAACAATAGAGTGGAGCATATAGTTAAAAGTGTTTACTTTATCCAGTCTGACTATCATGGAGATCGTAAATAGCAGATAGTTATATCTGGGTTAAGTTGGTATAGCAATAGGTTCATATCCTGAAATCACATCAAATTGAAGAATAATTTAGATAGCAGGAAACATATTGACTGGTAGATCCCAGAATGTATAAAATTCAGCACAACTGGTTAGTCCTGTTAGTAGCCAAAAACGTTATATGTAAATGAAGGAATTCAAACAGGGCAAGTGCAAAAAGTAATGCAAAAATATCCCTTTAAACAAACCAAGGGTTAAAAGGGCAGACGTAATTAATCTAAAATAGAAACGCAAAAGTTTGGTACCAATTTTTTTATCCAAAGAAGCTGGGCAAGAAAGAAATAATTAACTGCATGAAAACTAATTAAGCTGATAAGTTTCTTTCATTTGTTTAAGTTAAAAAATAATGGCGATTGCAATTATATTTCAAAGAGTAGAATATGGAGTAGCAATGGTGCAGAGAAAATTACATTTTTGTCTTGGACAACAGTAATCTGGAATCGGATCCTTCCATATTTACTTTTTCTTGGCCGAGGTTTCTCAATCAGTTGTACTTTCGAGGTCCACTCTTTTGTTTGTGGAGTGATCTTGTCTATGGTTACTCTGTACTCCATATGCTTTGTGCGCTCTGCAGTGCAAAAGAAGAACAATAAATAATAAATCATCAATTACTCAAAAATAAACTATAGACACCGATAGATAATCGTATTGAGGAACTATTAGGACGCTATTATTTATAAACTACACGTCATGACAATTAGAACACAAATTTGGCATTATGGTATTCCTACTGCACCAAACACTCATGTTGTGTAAATATTTATGTTTTTTTAAAAGATGAGATTACTTCTTGTCTAAAAAAATATTTCTGGGGATATTCCTAGAATGTTAAAATTACATATAGGAATCATTTTCTACCAGCATGTGTGTATGTTTCTTAGCTCTTGTCCCCTACAGAGAAGTGTCACTTTTGCGAATATTACTTATTAGTATTAACAACATGTACCAGATTTGCACCCAAGTGTCTCTGTATGTCATCTTAGCTAATATTGCAGCCTACTATTATTTTGTGTTGGGTCAAAACAGTCATGTGCAAAGAAGATATCCTCGCTGGTCTGCATCACTCTAGTGAATGCATTGTGATTGTTATGAAGCAGATTGCATACCAGCTGTATTTTATATCGGCTTCTTTGTAGAGTTTTTTAGCTAGGATAATGTGTGCTCTAGTTGCAATATCGTCATAAAATATCCTTTTCAATAATTTAGTACACAATATTTTCTGTGCAGTGATCGTCAGAGCTACCTGGTATAGTGGGTCGAATAAGCACTTTCACACAGTTTGAACTCTTTTCTCTGGACAAAGCAACATAAAGTTGACCATGCAAAAATACAGGTTCTCGCAAATAAATTCCAACAAAATCCAATGTTTGACCTTGTGCTTTATTTATTGTCATGGCGAAACACAATCTTACGGGAAATTGTGTCCTTTTAAATGGGACATGCATTTTTTCGTCTTGGGATGATAGTAAAAGTATTATTGGGATAAAGACATGTGTATTTTTGAAGTCACCCACCAAAATATTGGCGCTAATGACATGCGATTTGAAGTCGTGGCAGGTCAAACGTGTACCGTTGCATAAACCCTCGCGTGGATTTAAATTTCGTAATAATATAATTGGACAGTTCTTTTCCAATGTTAATTTGTATGGCAGCAGACCAGGCGAATTTAAACTATGCAGCAAATCGTCATACTGTGATTGATCAGTAGGTTCAATGGTTTCATCAATGCCAACAAAAGTTTTTGCTTCCTCTGGAAAGCGAGCAACAAGCATGTCGTTAATCTCATCAACAAAATCATTCTTAGTTGTTAAGATAACACGAGAGCTGGTACAGGACGAGGAAGAAAAAAATGTATGCAAATCTGGATAAGTTATCGTGAACAGTTTATCCAAAGATTCTTTTTCAGTTGTATAAGGAACGACGAAGGATGCTGGAATTTCAATCTTATTTGTTGAGGTCACTTTTTCTCTTCCATTTCCTACTCTCAGCAAATAATTAGAAAACGAAGGATCTTCTTTTGTTCTCATATTTTCGAATAACCGCAACCTTTCAAGTTCTTCCCAGATATGAGAATATAGTAAACTTTCGTTAATGAAATCTTCTTTTTCCCCGTTTCGAACTACTGGAAGTGTTTGTCTAAAGTCACCTCCAAAAACTACAACCTTCTTACCAAATAGTATTGTTGAATCCATTAAGTCCTTTAAAAGCAAATCAAGCAGTTCAATCATTTTTTTTCTCGCCATAGATACTTCGTCCCATATGATTAATTTTGCATCCTGAATCAAACATGCTAGTGAGCTTTGCTTACTAATGTTACATGTCCCATTCTCGTCAATATTTATTGGAATTTTAAAACGTGAATGTGTAGTTCGTCCACTGGGAAGTATAGAAGCAGCTACACCAGAAGTGGCAGTTGCCAATGCTATATATTCTTTAGATCGTATAGTCTCCAGCAACGCACGGTACAAGAAGGTTTTTCCATCTTTTCCCGGACCATCAATAAAGAATGCTCTCGCTTTGTTTGAAAAAATTCTCTCTGTAATTACATTGTATGCTTTAAGTTGATCTTCATTCAACTTTTTGTGTAGTAGTATATCCTCTTCAGTGACAATAATATTCCTTTCATAGTACACCTCTTTTGCGTCTATTAATTCCTTCACTACCGATTCATGTACTCTCTCGGAGCATGCCATCCTATGTGTCAGCTCATTGCTATTATCATAGAAATATAATTGTATGTTTCTTGGTTTGTCATCTATAGGATGCAAATTATTTATCCAATGATACATCTTCCCCTGAACTCTGAAGGTGTAAATACCGGAGTTTCTTTTTGCTAAATCTTTGTCATACTTTACACCAAGTGACGTGAATGCAAAAAGATTATTATATGTTCTAATGTATGTTCGAAAGTGCTTAGACGCGACACTATTTCCAACGTATAAATTACGCAATTTTATAGGCATTTTATGAGAAGTTAACTTTATTGTCCCAGTACAACAGCAGAATGCAGGAGATTCATATTCAAATCTTTTCGCTGAGCAAAATTTGTAGATCAGAACTTTCTGAAGCGGAACATAGCTTTTTGAACGCAATTGACCGATGTTCGGAGTAAATTTTGTGGTTGTTCTACCACCTGTATATTTGAAAGGAATCACTAAAACTAAGTCAAGGCAAAAGCAGTCATGAATATTTGTGAGAGACAATAAACTGAACAGACCTTTGGGTGTAACTATCTTGGAAACTTTGTTATGTAGTTCGTTGGGTACAGTTGACGTAGAACATAAAATGAAGGTATTTCGTCTTTAGATGGAACTAAATAGTGGTAGCAATTTTAAAAGTGAGCAAGGAATGTATACTCACCTTTTTCATAGACAGAGAATGGACGCGTTTCATCTCTTTCTATACCAGCCATTGTTCTGATCAAAGGAAAAATAGTTATATTCTCAGAAAGCGTATGTCTCTTTGACTCTTGGTATTTTAGTCGACGTTGTAGCAATAACTTTTGTTTTTTATCTAGTGTCATCTCTTTGTATTTTTCACGTCGACTAACGTTTCTCTCTGTCTCTGAAAGAGGACGTTTATTTTTTTTTGGTATGAGCCATCACAGTCAGTAGTTTTTTTACTCCTAAATGAAGTTCTGCAAACTATCACACTCTTTAGCAGGATATCAATTTATACTAACGACTCTGTGGAAGCACAAAAAGGTACTGTAGTTTGATATATGGAGCACCTGCTATGAGCACCAACCACAACTTGTAGAAACTAAAATGGCGCACAACATTAACGATCAGCAGTACAACGGGTAGGACAAATAGAAAATGTGTTAATAGGAGCATGCATTTACAAATATATAAAGATAAGATAGTTGGTTACCTGTAAACACGTTGAGCAACCTTTTTTTGTCGTACCTGTAACGACCCGAACGGTCGTTTTGAGCTCTAATGCGTCATTCAATGGTTGGAAGTCATGAACAACTTCATTTCAGGTATTATGACTTGTCTGTATGGTCGGATTTGAAATTCGAGAAGTTCGGAGTTAAATTGAAAGGAAAATTATCAATTCGAAAGCCTTAAGTTGGGAGAATCGACTAAGACTAGGATTTGGAGTAAACGACCTCGGAATCAGGATCTGAAGGTTCCAGCAGGTTCGTATGATGATTTCAGACTTGGGGGTATGTCCGGATCGGGTTTTGGATAACTCGAGAGCGTTTTTGCGTATATTGTGGAAATCAGCAATTTTTGAAGGAATTTCCTAAGTTTGGCTTGAAGCGCATTTCAGAGATATTGATGTCTGTTTGGGATTCCGAGTCTGGGAGTAGATTGTATTGTGATTCGGGAGTTGGGAGCGCGATCGAAAGTGAATTCGGATGTCCGGAGGTCAGTTTGAAGTCATTTGGCTAAAGATAGAAATTTGAAGGTTTTTGAAGAATCCGACCGGAAGTGGAAATTTTGATATCGGGGTTGGAATGCGATTACGGAAGTGGGAGCAGGTCTGTAATGTCTAATATAACTTGTGTGCAAAATTTGGGGTCAATCGGTTATGATTTGATGGTTTTCAGCGTCGGATGTAGAAGTTTGAAATTTTAAGTTCTTAAAGATTTGGATTGGAGAGAGATTCATCGTTTCGATGTCGTTTGATGTGATTTGAGGCCTCGAGCAAGTCCGTGTAATTTTTTGGGACAGGTTGGTGTGATTGGATGGGGTCCCGGGGGCCTCGGGTGGATTCCGGGTGGTTAACGGATCAAATTTGGAGTAGAAGAAGAGCTGAAGTTGCTGTCATCTGGTGTGACCGCACCTGCGAGGCTTTGGCGGCAGGTGCGACTTTGGGAGCCGCAGGTGTGAGTTTTGGGCTGGAGCTGAGGAGGCCGCAGGTGCAAGAGTTTGGGCGCACCTGCGGAAGCGCAGGTGCGAGCAGGAGACCGCAGGTGAGGAAATGAGGCCTGGGCAGAATGTTTTTAAGCGAGAATCATGTCATTTCTCCTCCTATTTTTATTTAGTATGGGCGATTTTGAGCAGCTTCAAGGAGGGAATTTCGTCAAGGATCACAAGGTAAGTTGTTTCTACTTATTTCCAAGTTAAATACAAGGTTATTACATGGATTTGAACATGAAAATTGTGGGAAATTTGGGAAACTTGAAGGAAACCTAGAAATTTGGTAATTTGGATTTTAGCCACGAATTGAGCATGGATATTTGAGTAAATTATATATTTGAACTAGTAAAGCTACGGGTAGAGTTTATCTTCGAGAAATTTCGGAATCCAGACACGTGGGCTCGAGAGCATTTTGGTTAATTCATTGAGCGAAGTTGGGAAATTATATAATTTGAATTCGTTAGTATTAGAGTGAATTTTCACTGCTTTGCCTGTTATTTGGTAGTTTTGGGGCGTTGTGCATCAATTGGAGTCGTCGGAAGGGCTTGGAAGCCGGCTATGGAATTCCGGAGCGAGGTAAGTCTCCTTTCTAACTTTGTGAGGGAGAATTGTCCCCATAGGTGGACTAAATGAATATATGTTGTCATTTGCGGGGGCTACGTACGCACAAGGTGACGGGAGTCCATGCGTAGCTACTATTATGTTTATGTCCGGGTAGTCTAGAACCCACTAACATGCCTTACGTGTTGTACATGTGATCCTGCCAATAGAATTAGATTGATAGTGCTATTGAATTGGTAATTTATTTCCTAAGAAGGCTAGAGTCTACCTTTCTTAATCATTTACAAAGAGAATTGATTCCTCTGTGGATAATTGTGTTCCTGTTAAGGTTTTATTATTGAATATTATTGTACTTGGCAAATGAATTTCAAACATGATTTAAATACTATTTTCAGGTTCACCTAAAGAGAATTTTACCATTTTCTTGAAAAGTTATTTTCTCGATAAAAATGCGGATTTATTATGTGAATACGTGTACCTATGAGCACCTGAGTCGCAGGTATAATTCGCGAGAAGGTTAGCCTTATTACTATTATGTTAATCGCGTCGCATGATCGATTCGCGAGCGGGGAAAATAGATGCATCTATGGTTCGAGTCGTTCGACCGTCGGCAGTGAACAGTTTATTATTGTTGGTCCCCGCCGTTCGACCCTCGGCATTTTTTATTGCGCATGTTAAATACTGCGTATTTTCCTGTGATTTATAAATGTTTATTGGCTTAAGAATGAAGAAGAAATGATGTGTAAAAGGTGAAATAAGTTTGATGTTTCTTATCCCTGGTTATTAATTGATTTTATATGATACTCATGCTTAGCACCTCACCTGATTATATTTATCCGACTTATCGCAAATGTCTAATTTGACCTCTCGTCACTACCTCTCTGAGGTTAGGCGGGATACTTACTGAGTTACGTTATTTTCGTACTCATGCTACACTTGCTGTGCATTTTGTTGCACAGGTACCTTCATAGCACAGTGGTTGACTTGGAAACTTAGACGGGCTGCATCATCCGGAGGCGTTCCGCAGCTGACAGAGTCTCCCTCCTATGTATTTGCACTTTATTTAAAGTCTTTTTCCAATTTTTACCTCGAACAAGCGTTGTATAATTGTATAAATTCTCAGAAGTCGCTCATGTACTTGTGTCACCAGGTTCTGGGGGTATGTGGATCCATGGATCTCCTCGGAAATGTTTGATGCTTCTTGGGGCTTCTTTGGCGACCGTGAAGTCACCGAATGAATTGGATTTATTTTCTTAAACTGAATTGATTTTCTGTTATATTTAATTTATGAAGATTTATTCATTTGATTATGAAATGCAATGAAAGGTAACGATTTCGAAATTTTTTAAAACATGAATAATTCCAACTAGTTGAGGATTGGCTTGCCTGACAGTGGTGTCCAGCGCCATCATGACCTAATAGATTTCGGGTCGTGACAACATGGTATCAGAGCTCTAGGTTCCCCTAGGTTTCACGAGTCATGAGCAAGTCTAGTAGAGTCTTGCGGATCGGTACGAAGATGTCTGTACTTATCCTCGAGAGGCTACAGGGCTGTTAGGAGTACTTCCCTTCTTGATTCCTCATCGTGAGATTCGATTACTCTGAGGCTTATGCCTATGTTTCTTCCTACTCAATCTTATACGTCGCGAAGCGCTTGTTACGAATCGAGAATTTGAGGAAATGTAATGGTGCTACAGATATGGTGCGTGATGTTTTCCGTACGTAGTTGATTGGGTTGTTGTTGTCACCCTGCAGAAGGGTAATATGTTGTTTCTTCTCTGTAGCCGTGTTTCTGAGAGCCTTGAGGCTATGCTCAGGTTGTGTTGATGTTTACGATTGGATATCGCGCGATGTGGGGGTGAAGACAGAATGCTTGCCCATGTGTTTGGGTGATGAATGGTTGGAAGGGAGGTCTTCTCAAGGAGTGATTTTGAGATTTCAGTATTTTTGTTCCGGTAGAGGAAAGGCATTTGGACTATGAATGGTCCGGTTCAGATTGATAAAGCAACAAGACTTGGTGTATTCAATTGAGGTGGAATACTCACATGTGTTGTGATATCGTCGTCATTAATCGAATGGAATGTGATAAGCTCGTCGGTGCTATGGTTTCTTCAGTGCATCGGGTCAAAGTGTGGTTAAATAGTATTGAAGAAGCGGTTGTCATAGACCGTGGGGTGCGGTGGTCAAAGTATTGAATGAGCGTTTCTAATTAAGGTACCTCGAGAAAGATGATCTTCGGGGAGTCGAAGTTATGGTGATCTGAAGGTTCAGGTGTCGCAAAGAATGATATTGAATTGGGGCCACAATTGAGAAGCATGCAATGAAGGAAGACATGTGAGAAGTGTCAGGTGGAGGCTAAATCTCTAAAATGCTAGGCATGAGAGACAGAAGTCGGGTAGTTGCTTAAAGGAATGAGTTTAACTAAAGTGGGAGAGTGGCAGCGTAGCATATGAGTTCAGTGGTAAAACAGCTGCCTATCTTGAGGAAACGTTTGGAGTGATTTGAGAGTTTAGGGAACGGTGAGCGGATCCTTGAGCTTAAGCTGAAATGTTGGTTATTCAGCGGGAGGTTGGATGCAACAGGGAGGAGTTGTTAGGGAAGAAGAAGGATGCGATGTGGCGATAAATTTGAAGATGTTGTAGCGCATTTAGTAGAGATCCATGAGGAGCGGACGGACAGGCAAGGTTGGTGGATGAGAGCACGCTTGGGATGGGGTATTGATGTTGTAGAGGGTGTGCAGTGTAGCGTTGTTGGACGGTGTTAATTGGTGATTTGCACATGTGGGTTATCTCCTGGGAGTAGGTTAGCGGTTGGGTGGTTGGCAAGTTTCTGCAAGGAATCATAGTGGCTATTCGGTAGGAGGTAGAATGTGTGAATGGTGCTAGAGGATTTAGGTAATGAGGGAATGCTAACAGGAGAATTCAGAAGGATTGGACGGGTTGGTTGGGCAAGATCATGTTAGCAAAGGAGAAAGGATCTCAGCAGGGTCTAGAGTGGTACAAGGATGTAGCTTCGGGCTAAGTGGGGGAGTCCCACCACTTGCAGTTGGGTTGTAGGATTTTGTTCTCATGGGGTTGCAGATTGCCGGCGTATTAGCAAGTTGTTACAGCTAAGGGAAAGAAGTAAAAGGGTGATTGTGCGTGGGATTTGATGAATGTGTGCAAAAGTTGGCCCTGTTGGACCAGGGTTAGGATTTGAAAGATTTAGAATGTATGCTTAAGGCATAGGCGAGTCGTAAGGATAGTGACTCAGTCACGTGCTTCATTGAAAAGGGTGTTTATGTACTAGGAGAGCCTTGGAGTTGATTGTATTCTGGGCCAGTCAGAGTGGGTGATTCTTGATAGCGGTCTTAGTGAATCCAAAAGTTAAGAATGCGGTATTTAAGGGTTAAAGGCAGCAGTATGATTAAGAATCGAGCTTTTGCTGTACGATTTCTGAGAGGAAGAAAATGGTTGGAGTGTTCTATGTTATTTTCAGCATGTACGATAGTATTGGAGGAGTGGGAGAAATAAACTCTGGGCTGTAGAAAGATTTTCAAGAGGGTGTGAGACGGGTTGCGGGTTTTAGGAAGCATGGTCTCGTGAATCAAAGTCACTCGGGATGAGTGAGGGTTGAGTTTGCTATGAGTAGAAGGAAGTTACTATAATTTCTGAGGCAATTAAGATGATTAAAAGAAGATATATTGGTTATCCATGGTTGAAATGGCACATGTACGGCCTGATCAGTTCCTTCGGTGTGATTGTGTATGTGTATAGTTTGTGCAGATGGATGTGGGGCTTGTCGGCCGTCGTAATAGATTTCAGTTGGAGGCGTTCAAGTGCTATGGCCTGTCAGGTGTAGGCGGATCCTGGAAGGTTTATGGTGGTTCAGACCACCACTTATGGATTTGCATGTATGGTGGTTGTGAGAATCCACTTGTGTATGGTTATGATTCTCATGAATGGAGGTAAGTAAAAAAAAAGGGTTTTCTATATGATGAAGTGTTCACCCTAGTAGTGGTTCAGGAGTTATGGTGGAATTCCTATGCTATTCCACATCGGCATGTTAGGTGCAGTAAACAGTATGTAACTGGAAGTAAGAATCGAGATTGCGGTTCTGTGTTAACAAAGATGTCATGAGCTCGGAGGAGCAAGAACAAGGGATTTGAATGTTTATAATGACCGGTGTTGTCTTCAGTGTTACCTGAGATCGATGTTCGGTGAAAGAGGCTCTGTACCCTGGTCATGGGTTCTTGATGTGTTTTGCAGCAATTGTGTGGTCGGTAGTATGGATGTGCAAACTCGTTATCTTGTGTGGAAGGTCGTGGGAGCATGACCGCACGAAGATTGCATGTGTGACTTGTAGTCACCTAATGGATTGAGAGATTAGACCGAGTTTGAGGAAGTGCAATGTTGCTTATTTGAGGATGTATGCTCGGAAGGCGTTCAGTTCATCCTTGTTGTGAGTTGTGGGGTGTTGTCCCGGATATGATGGTTGTTCTTGCGTATTATGAGCAGAGATGGGTTATTATGGACCCGGGTAGGGCTATCAGCCTAGAACAGTGCAAGCAAAATCGACTAGAAGTATGTGAATGGATTAAAACGAGATCATGGGCTTCATGTGAGTTAGATGTGTTATTTCTGAATAGCGCTCCTCGAGGAGGGGTGTGGGATATTAGATGTTGTTCTGCCTTCGTCAATTCATGTATATTATGATTGTGCTGTATGAGTTGAGAAGCGGCTTGATAATTCCTTATGTGCTGAGATTCCGCGTAGTGATGAGGTTATGTGAGCAGAATGGCTCTCGAGATTCGGATTATATGTCGCACCTCAGTTGTGCTTGTGTGAGCGCGTGATTTTTGCTCGCCATATCCTCCTATAAAAATCTCGATAAATTATTTGATTTCATGAATTTTGGTTGAATTTTAGCGATTAATTGTGAATTGTTTGCATCTGCGTTGATTATAAAACTTCTAAATTTTCATCAAGAGATTGCGAATTTATTAATTGTAACCAATTAAATAACAAACGAATGACGATTAGTTGATGTAATGTAGTTTCGATAACTAATTACTCCAATCAATCATTTTACCCCAACAAATTGTAGATTTAAGTAGGAGTATTAAATTAACTATTTTTATTCTTAATTAAATACATAATTAACAAAATGAGATCAACTTAATTATTACATTTTTGTTTTCTTCTTTCTTAAGTTTGATTAGATTTGATTTTTTAAATAGATAGTAAGTCTAGTTTAGGCCTAAGTAGTGAGAAATTGGATTGGGCCATTGACAGGCCCAAATCTTTCTCCCCAATACCCAAACTACCCAGCCCAATAGACCCCATAGCCCGTCCAGCCCCCCCTGTAATCCAAACGGCGCCGTTTTGCCTTGAAGCCGTCCCAGCCGTTGATCAAAATCA
>ML251990.1:0-10584 GCA_005239495.1 Nicotiana undulata
AAAAATTGCTATTGCAAGTTATACGTTGGCTGGCCTAGTGGGTTCAACGTTAGGCGCAGTCACTGCTTGAAAGGTGGGATTTCGGGTCGTGACAATTTTATTGTTAAATCTTTATATTGGACTTTAAAATCAATTAATGTTTTTAATTCCTTACATAAATTATTATTTACCGAAATAAAGTAACATAATTATAATTCCTTTTATGTTACTATATGTGAACTATAATAGTTTGTATTATATTTGAACTGCCTCTCTCCAAATAATATTTTTTTATGTAGTAATCTTTTATGTATAATATCTTTAAAAACTACACTCAATAATTAAAACAAATGACTAGAATATAAAAATATAAAAGATATATATAGAGAGGCTAGAGAAGTATTTGGTAACGTTAATGGTTCTACAAACACAAATATCCAAAAGTAAAGTATCGGATCGATATTTTTATCTTAAGACAAAACTTGTAGTGGATAATATTATAATTACAGTTAAATGTTTAAAAAATTGAGATGAACTAATACAAAGAATTTGAATCAATAAAAAATAAATTATTTTCTTTAGTGTTGAGAATATATAATTGAGTTTTTGAATTAACCACATAATCCTATCCAATTTCTTTCTAAATTCATCATATTAGTTTTTAAAAAAAGATCAAGTTGAGAAAATCTTTGGATACATAAATATGTTTCAATAAAAAAGCATTGGTGGTTAAAGCAATAATAAAATAAAATAAAATCAATTATAATATAGTATTAAGAGTCAAACTAAAATAATACAAACTTGAAGTAATAAGGATGAAATAATAGTAGATAATGTATTTGAGTTGTCATTAATTTTATTTTCTCTCCTTTTGCATTTTTTACAATAAATGATAACTCCCAATATTTTTTATATTTTTGTTAGATATTTTTTCCCGTGATGTAGACCGTTAACACTCACTGAATTTCTCTTCAATCATGAAAAATATTATGAGATTACTTTAAAAAAAATACTTTTTCGTCTTTGTATCTTTAGAATACATTGAATGCAATTACTATGTTAATATAATAACATTATTTTTAGCATTTAAAAAAGTATTGTATTTATTTTAATGTTAACTACTATTTTTTAATAATTAATAACTTTTATATATATATTTTTTATTAATAGGCACGAGACACACGTACAACATACATACCTTACCAAAAGAGCAATAGATCCACTTTATATTTAATCATGATAGAACTTCTAACGCGATATTAATTTAGTCAGGTTTTAATATTAGTGGGAAACACAAAAATTAAACGGAATATGCTGTTATTTTTTGACGGATTAAATAGTCGTTACAACTTAAAGAAAGCTAGGACTCCTAAGTTTTTAAGAGAGACTTAAAGGAAGAATCCCATTGACATTAGGAGCTACGCGTAATATAAAAGCAGCCTATTGTACCTTTTTTATAGTTTCTTCCCCTTTTTGACGACTTGTGCGTAAGGAGAGAGAGTGAAGAATCCAATGGGGTCGTATCTTTCAAGTTTGCTCGGCGGAGGCGCGGCGGAAGCGGCAGAGGCAGAATCAGGATCGTCGTCAGAACCTTCGCGTGTGATTGCTTTTCATTCTTCCAATCGGTGGCAACTTCACTTCAATTCCTCAAAGCAATTAAATAAACTGGTATCACACTGTTATCTATTCGCTATGCAAAATTTTAGGGTTTAATTTCGAGAGATCTGATTTCGATCGATTAACCTAATTGCCAGATAGTAGTGGATTTTGCGGCTACATGGTGTGGGCCCTGCAAGATGATGGAGCCGGTTATTAACGCCATGTCTGCCAAGTATACCGACGTTGACTTCGTCAAAATTGACGTCGATGAACTCTCAGTACGTGAAATCTGAAATATAATTAACAATATACATATTATTATGGCAAAATAGAAATTGATTTTGTTTCTTTGGTGTTTAAAATAAATAGGATGTAGCACAAGAGTTTGGAGTGCAAGCTATGCCAACATTTTTGCTGCTAAAGCAAGGAAAAGAAGTAGAGAGAGTGATTGGGGCTAAGAAAGATGAGCTCGAGAAGAAGATTCTCAAGCACAGAGAAGCTCCTAAATTTGCTGCCTAGTAATTATCGAGCTGAATTTCATATCCAATAAGTTAACAGAAAAAGGAAAAGCATCATTTCTACTTTACTACCGTATTGTGATGTAACGTAATATTGATGAGATTTGACTATGGTGGATCTCTTTGAAGTCTTTTCCAGTTTTTCATGCTCAATTTTCTCCGTGTGTCACAGGGGTGATTTTAGTCCGTTCGAACCACACCCGTGCGGCGGTCAAGTTGCGCGCTTGACTCAGCCTTTCCCACACTTAGCCAAATTTCAGCAAGTTTGGCCTTTGACGATTTTTAGGCAACAAAAACAGTAGAAACACAAGCCAATACGGGAAAATCCAACCTTTGTATTAATTTCGAAAACATACAAAGGAAACCCTCACTTGCTATGATCACAAGTCGATCACAGCCCACGTTTGACGAAGAACACAAGTCGTTCTTGGCCAACACTAAGACCTGCCCAAGCCTAGCCTTAGTCCCTTTTGAGACACCTTGAAACCCTCACGTTTGACACTAAGTCCATAAGGCCCTATTTATAGAACATAGGCAGTCTTTGGGACTTGACAGCACATTGACACTTGTCGTCGACAGTTTTTTTCACTTGTCGGGCTAAGTTTAAATCTTATCCTAACTTGTAGTTGACATCCCTAACTACTTAGGCCACTATACACGAAAGGGGATCATGGATACAAGCATAATCAGTTCATGGGAGATCATGGGGACAAGGAGTTATGAAATGTAACCGCTAACTACTTTTGCATGTGCCTTTTTACTTGGTCAACCATGCTCCACGCCCAAGGCTTGCTTTGTGCCAAGCCTTAGCTCATTTTGACATTGCTCTGCACCAATGTCTTGCCCGCATTCTGCCGCCATGACTTTGCCGCACACGCCCGACGTCGCTGCCGCTCGCACACTGCCTTGGCCTAGTTTTCTGCCTTGCCCATGTCAATGCTCATTTCCCTCGTGCTATTGCTTGTATTTTCCTTCACATAGCCTTGCCTTAGCTATTGAAGCCTTTGCCATTAACCCGCATATCCGTCTTGCCTTAGCTTAGCCTGCACTTAGCTGCCACAACCCAAAGTGCCATTGCCAGTGATTTTGGCGCGCATGTCGTGCCATGCCGCCCTAACATTGCCCACACTGTTTTGTTAAGCCCTTTCCAAGCATGTCTTGCCCGTGCCAAGACTTTGGCCAATACTTGCCCACAACAGTCCTTATGTCAATGTCTTATCCGTCGCCCGCATGATCGTTTTGCCCGCGCATAGGCCAATGGCAAGTCCATCACGCCCAATCCTTGCCACAGTTGCGCCAACGCCCGATGACAAAGAGTTGGGTCCTAACAAACCACCCACACCCTTTGAAATCGACGTCCTCGTCGAGCCAACTCAATTAATCAACCCCAAGGGGTTGTTGACATACAACGCCCTGGGTCCTTCTTTCACTTTTGCCACAATGGCATTTGCTTCCGCCACTTGTTCCTGTCTTTCCGCAGCCAGCATTGCATTCACCCTCGCCTGCACCGGACAGTCCTTCTTCAAGTGCGGTCCACCACAAGTGAAGCAGCCCTTGAACTTGCCGCTTCTTTCCTTGCCATAGGAAGTCTCCGCTTGTCTTCCATTCTTGGCAAGCCCTTATGTTTCGGCAGTTTGGCCTTCCCATTTTTCTTCCATTCCCCCGCCTTGTCTTTCTTCCCGTCAGATTTTGAAGATTCAGCAGGGTCATCACTCAAATTGAAATCCGCCAATGCATCTGCCGCCGCAATAGCCGTAGAGAGGTTTTGCACATTCTGCCTCCTAACCTCTAATTGCGCCCATCCCTTCAATCCGCTCATGAAGTAATGCAGCTTGTCTTCTTCTGCCATATTACTTACATTCAGCATCAAGGACGAAAATTCCTTAACATACTCCCTCACCCTGCCATTTTGTTTCAAGCGACGCAATCTCTAGCAACCCATGACGAGTTGGTAGGAAGGAATTGAGAATTTAATTCCTTCTTCAGCATCTCCCAAGTTTCAATCCTTGGCGAGCCAGCATTTTCTACTTCCACGACTCGTGTACGCCACCACATTTTTGCATCATCCGTCAAGTACATCGGTGTAATGGTCACCTTTTCATCATCCGGCACACGAGCAGCTTGAAAATACTGCTCCGTATCCCACAAGAAATTTTTCAGCTCTTTGGCACTTCTTGCACCACCATAGGCCTTCGGCTCCAAAATTCTCACTTTGGTGCGTTCATCGCTTCTAAGGGTAGTATTCTGCATTGCCCTTCGAAGTTGGTACACCTCCTCACGTAGTTCTTCCTTTTCTTGTCGTACCAAGGCTATTTCTGCCAGCGTGGTCTCATGTCTCGCTGCATAATTGCCTCTAAATGTGCCATCCTTGCAAGAACAGAAGAATCTGATCCGATTTCAAGAGCTTGCCAAACGAGTGCTTCCAATTGTTCCACTCTTTGGCGCAGTTCAGCATTCGTGCCACCAGCCATGCCTTCAAACAACACCACGTAATCTGCCACTGGTCGTCTTGCCACCGCCACGAACCTGCATGACTCTGATACCAGTTGTCACAGGGGTGATTTTAGTCGGTTCGAACCACACCCGTGCGGCAGTCAAGTTGCGCGCTTGACTCAGCCTTTCCCACACTTAGCGCTTTATACTAACTTCAGATAATGTCTAAAGAAATATAACACATCGCCCTCATCCACCAGTCCATGGCTTTTTGACGATGTAACTTCTTATTGAAAGATCAAAATGACGATTGTTATATTCAATCCAATATAATACATTGTTACCAACTTTAGACAAGTTATATTCATTACTGTGGTTAACTGGAGAAAAAAAGTATTTGGGAGATTCAATAGTCGGATCTCATATTTGGTCAGACAATAACAATTACTATTCAGGAACTTCCTGCTTCTTATCAAACACATCATCTCCCGAATATCAGTAGAAAGAGAATAGCCATAACTAAGCAAGAGAACAAAGACTTGAGATTAACTAGCAAACAAGAATTCAAAGCAGAGCACATTTACATTTTAGGCTCACTCTTTTATAAATGTAGGCTGTGAGCTTCCCACTGGAGCTAAAGGTCACTGCAAAATTTTCTGTCATCTACAAGAATGAATGATGGAAGAAGAGGAGAGAGAGAAGGAAAAAGTACATCTAAAAGAACGATAATCTCGACATTATAGCTTCTCTTCTGGAATTCTTCAGCTGTTACTGATTCTTGATTTGATAGTTTAGAGGAAATCATCTCCAAACCTCAGTTTGAGAGCAGAACCATCCCACAGGGAAGACATTGCACTACTTTCCGTTAGTGTTCCCATGTTTGTGGAATGGCCAAATTTTTACCAGGCGCTCTAGAACGGATGCACTTTTCGAGAAGTAGCCTGAGAATCCTTGAGGAGTTGATGGTGGTGGGAAATCTTCAGCCGGCATGGCAAAAGGACGAATCATGTTTTCCATGTTTGCCAATGTAAGATATGAACCGATTTCTTGAAGCCTTTCAGGACCCATTATTGGCAGTGTGTGCTCTTGATGCCATGAAGCAGCTATCTCATCATTTTTCTACAAAAATATGGAACGAAAATAAAGCTGGAGTTTCTCATTTCTAACACAGCTTAGCATAGGCATTCACCAAAATGAGATGGCATTATTGGTGGTTATAGCAGTCAGAGATTTATAGTAAGGATCAACTTTTCAATTACATTTCGTGAAATAGAAAGACATACTACCTCCAGTGGCGATAGATCAGCACCACGGCTAAAGGCCATCTCTATGCGGAACCTTTTAGGGTCTTCCAAAGCCACCTGCACCAAATGGATACAATATGAATCCGGCAGACATCTATCGGGAGTTCTGCATCAGACATAAACACAATTACATCAAATGTTGCTACAAGGCTAATCAAGTGTTCATCCCAGACACTGTGTCTTCAAACCAAAGAGTTTAAGTAGGAACTTCAGACCTAAAATCTTCTGGAATATACGATACTTAATTCCTTACAGACCAAAGACTTTATAGTACAGTCTAATCCTTGATTCTCAGAAAACAAATTTTGCACCTCCGCTAACATTGCTGCCATCGATTCATATGCGAAGTCCAAAAATGTCAGAATCATACCTGACTTTTCCCCAGGGATATGGGGTGGGGGGCAGGGGCGTTGAGGAGTCGGTTCTATTGGGAATGTTTCTGGTGAAGTTCAGTGATGCTCAAAATATTTGAAAATAACACATCTTTTTTACTTACCAATAAAAAACGAGGGGATTACTAAATGATTTCTGTTCTTTAGAACACCATCACATTTAAGGTAACCTCTTTGCTTGCAAAAACATGAGGGGAAGGTGCAGAGCTATGGCTGTGTCGAGTCTGCTTAGTTCTCTTTCCTACCCAATTCTCCAAAACACCCAAAGAAAAACAGAAAGTAGCTTCCATATATTTTAATTATACCAACATACCGATTCACAACTTATCCTGCCTTTTCATTTTTTTTGTGCTTCAGTAGTATAAACGAATGTACAAACCTCTGTGTTCTCGAACATCCTCAGTACAATATAACTCATGTAATCCAGCTCCTTGGTATTGAACAAGCGATCCAAAGCATTGTCCCACACAAGGCTGGCCTCTCCTTGAAGAGACTCATCCAGATTACAATAACGAAGAACATTCATTAAGGAATGAATATGCGACTCCTGTCAAGTCAAACAATTGGTAAACTAGAATTTGGAGAAGACAGGAGGGGGAAAAAGAGAAAAATCTAAGTACAGAAAATAACAGTAAACAAAAGGTTAATGGCACTACAGTGTCTAAACTAAATCTAATCATATAAAAGTAGAGTTGATAAGTTCAAAGAGAGAAATACCACATCGCAGGCATATTAAATAGTTATATATGACAGAATGAGTCAGCTGAAGAAAACTGAGAAAATTCTTTGATGTGATAGATTATTCTCATTCACACAAACTGTTCATAAACTCCAAGGTTTGAATTAACCATCCAACAACAACATACCCAGTAAAATCCCACTAGTGGGACACAACATAGACCGCTAATAAACCTAAACAAAACTTTGTCATACTACCCGGTACAAAGAGGGAAGAACTCTCGATTACCCCCTAGCCTACCACCCTAATGCTCGACCTCCACACGTTCCTATCAAGAGCCATGACCTCGGAAATCTGAAGTCGCGCCATGTACGATTACCTCGCCCCAATACTTCTTAGGCGGCCCTTTGCCTCTTCTCGTACCTGCCAAAGTCAACCGCTCACACCTCCTAACCGGTGCATCTAGGCCTCTCCTCCGCACGTGTCCGAACCATCTAAGCCGCACTTCCTGCATCTCGTCCACGGGAGCCACGCCCACCCTCTCCCGAATTTCTTCATTTCTAATCTTATCCAGCCTAGTGTGCCCACACATCCATCTCAACATCCTCATTTCTGCTACTTTCATCTTCTGGATATGTGAATTCTTGACTGGCCAACACTCAGCTCCATACAACATGCCCGGTCTAACCACCGCTCTATAGAACTTACGTTTGAGTTTCGGTGGCACATTCTTGTCACACAGGACTCCAGGCGCTAACCTCCATTTCATCCACCCCACCCCAATACGGTGCGTAACATCCCGTCGATCTCCCCATCTCCCTGAATAATTGACCCTAAGTACTTAAAACTTTCTCTCTTGAGGATGACCTGTGAGTCAAGCCTGACTTCCACATCCGCTTCCCCCGTCACGTCGCTTAACTTACATTCCACATATTCCGTCTTAGTCCTACTCAACTTGAAACCTTTATACTCCAGGGCCTGCCTCCATATCTCCAGTCCCATTTACGCCGCCTCGCGTCTTATCAATCAGAACTATATCATCAGCGAACAACATACACCATGGCACCTCTCCTTGGATATGGTGTGTCAGTGCATCCATCGCCAGAGCAAATAAGAACGGGCTGAGTGCAGATCCTTGGTGTAACCCCATAACAACCGGGAAAGGTTCTGAGTCACCTCCCACAGTCCTAACCCGAGTCATAGCTCCATCATATATATCCTTTATCGCCCTAATGTAAGCCACCGACACACCTTTCACCTCCAGACACCTCCAAAGGACGTCCCTAGGAACCTTGTCATATGCCTGATAGTTTCACCAACCTCCTGATAAGGTGGATAGCTTCCGTAGTAGAACGACCCGGCATGAACCCGAACTGGTTTTCCGATATAGACATCGCCTTCCTTATCCTCCCTTCCACCACCCTATCCTACACTTTCATGGTATGACTTAGTAACTTTATACCCCTATAGTTGTTACAATTCTGGATATCCCCTTTGTTCTTGTACACCGGAACCATTGTACTCCACCGCCACTCATCAGGCATCTTCTTCGTCCTCAAGATAACATTAAACAACCCAGTCAGCCACTCCAAGCCTGCTCTACCCGCATATCTCCAAAACTCTACTGGAATCTCGTCTGGTCCGATCGCTTTGCCCCGACTCATCTTACCCATCACACCCACGACCTCCTCAACCTTAATGCGTCTACGATACCTACAGTCTCGGTGACTCTCGGAGGTTTGAATTAACCATCCATGTTTGATAAATAAAATTTGACTCAGAGTGTGATCTTTGCTAACTAGTTTTAACAATAATTAAGTTATGTGAACCATCTCGACCAAATTATAAGCTAAAAGAGGACATATTTATTTATATATTAATTTTGATCTTCAAGATGCTGCTCTCGTGTGAGCCAGAAAGTTCCCTTGGGCCAAAAGTACGAACAGCAGCTTGAAAATACAGTAGAATTACAACACAATTCAATTGCAAGTTTTCACTTACTGATGTAAAGTACAGGCGCGTTCGCACATGTCTTTCAGGTGTTCTGACATTTGCATACCTGAAAAGGTAAAGCACAAAATAATCAAATATAATACAAGAAAGTATTTCTGCATTCTTATCTTGATTTACAGAGACATCTCTAGATAAAAATTAAAATAACAGTGGGAAATACAAGTTCGTTGAACATCTAATTAAGGGAACACAAGGGACCACATACTTTGGATCTAAGCGGTACTTAGTCTCTTTGTCATCATCATCATCTTGATCCATGGATCTCTCACTATTGAAGCTAGTTCTCCTAGACTCTTCATTCCGAGTGTGAGGCTTGGTATGGTGCTCTGTATCTTCCTTTGTTGTCTTATTCACTGCCAAATGATTGTCTTGACAACCTTTCAACTCAGCCACACTTAGAGCTTCTTCACGGGTATTCCTTAGATCAATCATAATTTTACCCAACAAGCGGCGAGCAATCTGAATGAACAAGTCATAAATTATGCATTGATATCAATATAAGCCTGCACTGTCATAACAAGATGTCATATAAATGCACCCTTCTTTCATCGCATTCTGGCTAAAAATAGTGATGGATCCAGGATAAGTTAATGTGCGACCTCAAATTCTGTACGTAATGGTTGCCAGAGTGATGGTTATTGTAGTGGACAAGAAGCAATACACAAACTACTCTTCCTCCAATACACGCATAACCTTATAATTTGTTAGAAGCAGGCTTCAATTTACTTTACCACCAGTCAATCAAACCTGTTGACTGTTCATTGACTCGTAACGTTATAGTGCAACTACAACTCTAGCTAGGTAAAATGATTGATTTTCACTACCTTCCTTAAGCACACCTTGATCAACAGCAATGGAGAAGAGCTATATCAATCTTATTTTTAGCAAAGTCAAACTCAAACCAGCATGTCAAACGGCATTTATAATTAGCAGTCTCAATTCCTTGCTGCAGACCAGTCATAAGAGACAAGAAACTGCGAAAGGTGGTGAACCAATTCTAGCTTCAGTGGACATTAATTATTTGACAAGATGTGGAGGTCCAACTGCCAAGCTACTAAAGATACCCACAATAGATATACCAGGAACTCTTAAGCACAAAACAACTTGCCCAGACTACTTTAATAACTATAGACTACCCCATTCAAATTAAGTTGCGAAATCTATAAGAGTGCCAATAGCAGTAGGTAGGTGGTACAAAATGTTATATGTTACTGTCTATCCAACAATAGGTAGAAGAAAGAATGCATGAAATCTTTCTACTACAGAGATAAAGGAAAACACCGAGAAATGGACATTGCTCTGAATGTAAGATGTTTACCTTTGATCCAATCTTTAACTTCTGCATGGGATTTATTCCGTATTCATTTGGAATAACACCATCTGCAAGTAGCTGAAACTCAAAAACAATCATACTTTCTTTTAGAAGTCGGACAGGATAACTCTTAAGAGAACATTGCAAGACCCTCGTATATTTGAAAAAAAATAGAATTTGAGGAATCCTGGAGACAACAGACTCGTAACCTAAAGACCTGGAAAAACAGCAATGCCAAATACAAGTGTTGCTACAGAGAAAATTAAGATTAGTAATATGATATCAGACTTTTATCTTGTTCTGGAGTCATTTTTTTCCTTTTTTTGTGCGGTGGTTTTTTTTTTGTGGGGGGGTG